>VYZR01066457.1:0-12831 GCA_013400675.1 Oxylabes madagascariensis
CCAAAAGAACAACAACAAAAAAAGATAGTCAAGACTTTTAACTCTGCTTTCACACCAGAAGCTGCTTCATTGCATTAAGTGATAGGGAAAGCACAGAATCATTTGGTGCTTCTTCAAGGCAAAAGCTTCCCTTCTCTACCTTGGCCCTGAATTTCTGAGGTGCTGGCTGGCATCAAGGTTTCCTAGAAAGCAAAGTGCCATGCACACTGCAACCCCCAGCCAGCCAGCCAGCACAATGGTGAAGAGACCCATGTGTGGAAAACATCAGTTTGCATTCCCTAACTTTTGCATGAGGGCCTTAGCCTTGAAAAGCCTGTTGTTTTTTAACAAGGCTGGAGATTGCATCACTGTCTGCAGCACTTCTGTTAGTAATGTTAGATGTGTGAAATACACTTAACACCACCCACTTTCTTCTGCCCCACTTCTCTCTCATTTGCTGGATTTTGTTCTTTAATCCTCTCAAAATGATTATCTTCTCTGATCTGAGTAATCTGAGTGTCATCTTTAGAGCTGGCTGAAACAAGACAAATTTAATGTTTTGGCTCCCCTAGCAATTGCTCTCATTTGCTATGGAGGAATTTGATACTAAGGGGTTAGAAACAAAAACCAAGTTCCCATCTAAGTTTTTATCCAGGGAAATGGTCACAGCACCAAGCCTGAGGGAGTTCAAGAAGCTTTTGGACAATGGTCTCAGGCACATGGTGTGACTCTTGGGGCTGTCCTGCGCAGGGCCAGGAGTTGGACTTCAATGATCTTTGTGGCTCTTCCAGATCATCTTTAATGATCTTTCCAGCTCTTGATATTCTATGATTCTGTGATCTGCTCTAGCCCATATGAACATGGCTTTTCAACAGTTGCTGGAAAAACTTTAAATTTCTTATAGGACTTTACAAAATCAGCTAAATTAGCCTAAAAAAAAAATCTTACTCTGGATACAAAGATCTATGGAGAGACTGTAGTGAAATTCCTGGCTGTAAGGCCAAATTATGGTTGAAAATTGCTGGCATAATAGTCCTGGATTCTGAGGGTTTACAAAAAGCCTTGTTGAATATTATGGACAATACTTAAAAATCATTGAGATGCACCTTTAGATTCCTGTATTTTCAGGTTATTAAACACTTGCCTAGATCTCCGGAATCAAGGGCTACAGAGACAACCCAAGTAACACACCAACTTTTGGAAACTTGCACAGACAGCACCAGCTTTTGAAAACCTCTACAAACAAACCACAAGATTCACTTTGTTCCTGTCAACAGTTTATAAACATATCTACTACATAACAAACAATTTTGTTTTGCCACCTGGGACTCTAAAGGGTGTAAAAAAGTCATTTTAGCAGTCAGACACCATATTTCTTACCTCTAGGATATAAAGTCCTCCTAAGAACCTGGCTCCGTAATAACATTATAGTATATCTTGGCAAGGGAAAGACCATTTCAACCATTAAATTCCCAGAGCATAACAAAGCAAAGAATAAACACAGAATACATGCTTTGTTGCCATCATTCCGTATTTTATTACTTCCTCCTCTTGAAAAGTCCAGTTCAGAGGGTAACTTACTTAAGCTCCTTCTGCCTGATAACCAATCCTGCTGGAGCAGCCCAGGCACAGAGGAGGGGAGCAGCAAGGAAAAGCAGCAAACTGGTGTAGCAAATTGCACCTTGGAACTCAGAGCACAATGTTTATGTACCTTGGAAGACTCTGCTAGGTAAGAGTTTTTTGCTGCATGGCATTTGTTCCTCAAATTGTGTTGGATTGAGTGTATCATTATATGTGTGGGTTTAGTTGTCATTTTGGCTCCAGGTGGTTAAAGAACTGCTTCCAGGAGTTTATATTCAAGGGACAACTTTCCAAGTGAGAGCTATTCCAGATGATGTAGGTTTTGCTCTTTAGCACCTTTAGGGCCCAGAAGAGGCTCAGGTTCATGTATAGACATTTGAACTGAGCCTACAACATGACCAGGTTGGTGGTGATGTGCCACAGGCAGCAGCAATGGACTCACCAGTGTTAAAAGTTGTCTGGGGGCAGTTGGAAGCTACTGGTGACCTTTTAGGACAAATTGCATGTTATTATTGGCATTATCATCAACCAAATGAAGGATTTATTGACTTCTCTCAGCATAAGAAATATCAGCACTTTTAGCATCTCACTGTGAAAAAGGATGCCGCTTCCAATGTGGCCTCTCATTCCTTGGTCTGCCTCTGGCATTGCTAGTTCATGGAAAAAAATGCAAGGGATTTGTTTTGAGTCTCAGGGCTGGGCCTCATCCAGGGGACTGGCTCCTTTGACAGCAGTGAGAATTGCTGTCATCCTCCTTACAAGAGAACAGAACTCCATCGGTGGGAAGCTAACAGGGTAGAAGGCATAAAGGGAAAAATGAATCACCAAACATATTTTTTTTTCTTTCAGAGCTTAGCAGACGAAACACAGGTTATAAAGGCACTATCTGTGCAACAGCAAAGTCTCATTTCTGCTAAGAGTGCTAGTGAGGAGCCATCAAACACAACACAGAGCTGCAGCACTCCCAACTGGAAGGGAAAATTCCCAGACTACCTAGCCCTTGACTCTGCCATGGCCATGAAAACAACCAGCTCAAAGAAATACCTCCAGCTGCTCCTTTTTCAGGTTGTTCTTCTAGGGCCTGTCTTCTGTGGGAAGATACTGGTTTGGCCAACAGAAGGCAGCCACTGGCTGAACATGAATGTAATTATACAGGAGCTTATCCGCCGTGGGCACAGCTTTACCATCCTGGTATCCAACGCTACCCTCTATATTGAACCCAGGCCTAAGGCCACGGAGAAGTTTGAGACCTATTATGTGCCCTTCAAGAAAGATGTTCCTGAGAGCCTGATTAATGGAATAGTGGATCTATGGCTCAACAACAGGCCAACCATCTTGACTTTCTGGCAGTTTTACAAGGAGCTGGGAAGGCTGTCCGTAGGCTGGCAGGAGATGAACAAGTTGATGTGCGATGCAGTGCTGACCAACCAAGAGCTGATGGCTCGTCTGCAGGGGTCTGGCTTTGACCTGCTGCTGTCAGACCCCGTGACCCCCTGTGGAGAACTCCTGGCTCTCAAGCTGGGCATTCCCTTTGTCTACTCGCTACGTTTCTCCCCAGCCTTCACTCTGGAAAGGCACTGTGGCAAGATCCCAACCCCACCATCCTACACACCTGCAGCCCTGTCTGAGCTCACTGACCGCATGTCTTTTGGGGACAGAGTAAAAAACTTTGTGTCTTACCACCTGCAAGACTACGTTTTCCAGAGCTACTGGGGACATTGGGATATCTACTACAGCAAGGCCTTAGGTAAGCCTTCTGATACTTCATTTCTCATTATACAGTCTGTCCTTACGACCTGCAGAGCTAGGAACCCACCAGGGTCACAAAGTCAAGAGAGAGGTCAGCAAGAGTTTGTCATTATGTCCCTAAAAAGGGGCTGAGCCACTAGGAATCAGGGTGCTATGCTGCTATGCCATTGCACTGAGACAGGATCAGGGTCATCCCAATTGATGGATTTGACTTTTATCATAATTTTAGTGTGGAGTTTGATACGACTTCCACACCATACAGAGTGCTCAGCAAGGGTGACTGCTTGCACAGAAAGCAGCCAAGAACAGAGCCATTTTCCTTATCCAGAGGACCTTAACAAGGAGGGTGGAGCTGGTGAATTACAAGCCAGCCTTGTAGCAATATTTAAGTGCATTGTGGCTTTGTAATAGAGACTTCACTTATGTCACTGGTCATATAAAACCAATTCTCTCTGCACAAAACAAGTTTTATTTAGAACATATCCTCCTACCCACAAAGCAAACAGTGAAAACAACACATCTTTCTCTGCAGGCTTTTCTTCTGGACTGTTTTGAGTGATCATGTAGAAAAATATCTTTATTATTAATCACATGTCATTTCTACTACCTTCCCATTGAGCTCTTCAAAAAGACTTCTGGCAAATCTCTCAGGGTTCAATTGCCTGCAAATTCCTGCATGATGCAAGACTCCACAAGTACACCAAGCTGGTGTCAGTGTGTACAGTACATGAGGTATCTCAGCTTGGCTGCTCACAGTCCAGCTGTTTCCATGACCCACATTTCTGTCCCAGAAAGGGTGCTCTAGGCAGCATGGAAACCATACCAAAAGCCTTGGACGACAACGTTAGGAAACCATTGTATAACAGCACTGGGCAGAAACCCTGTAATAATGATTTTTAGCACAGAAAAGAGAACTTACTCTTTAGAGAATTAATTTCTTAATTGCACATCAGGAGGGGACCATATAAATAAAACTGTTTAATGGATTTTCTGGTTCAATTTATAGTGCATAATTGGCATTTAGTGGCAGGCAGGAAGCCTGCACTATCCCCTCCTGGTCTCCCATGGCTCTCTGTAAGAGGCAAGTTCACATGAGGACAATCTTACTCTGATACTGGAGTAATTTGCTGTGTAGTTTCATCCGCTTCAAGATGCAACTCTTTAGCTGCAGCCCCGGATCACCACTTTAAGGGATGCTTAGTAGCTTTATAAAAGCAAAGAGATGCCCACACAGTCAGTGAACATCTTTGCTGCCTACCCAGCTGTGTTTCAGAGAGGCAGAAGAATGAAAAAGTCTTCTACCAAACAAGTAACACAGAGACTGTAGTTATATGGACAGGAGGGATGGGATTACCAACAGGATACAATCCTTGCTGGACTGAGCCCCTCCAGGGCCGACAGCTCTCCCTGCTGCTCCAGAGGAATCACACCTTCCAGCTTCAGCAAGCTGTTTACCACCAGAGGGTGCCAGCTGGTGCCAGTCACCTTTTTTGTGCCCTAGGAAAACATGATATAAAGCACGATACTATTCAGTACAGGATTTCACACTGCCTACCTTTGGCTCCGTGCCCTCAGGATCAAGGCAGAGTCATGCATGCCCAGCCCAGTTCCGGAGCACCACTGCTCCCGATGAAGCAAGGCCACGGGGGCATTGCCACACAGGGCAGGCCATGGCACGGAAGGTGGTGGCAGCGCTGTTGCTGCTGGCCGTGTTGGGCTGGGGGTCCGGGGGGAAGGTGTTGGTCTGGCCGGCTGACAACAGCCACTGGCTGAACATGGAGCACATACTACAGGAGCTTGTGGTCCGGGGCCATGAGGTGACTGTGCTGCTGCCTTCATGCTTCCTCATCCTCAATCCCACGCAGCCCTCACCCTTCCAGTTTGAGGTGATTGAGGCACCAATCACCAAAAAGGAGATGATTGACTTAATGGATGAAGTTTTATATTTTTTTTTTTATGAGGAGAGAGAGCTACCTATCTGGAAAGGTACTTACAAGATAGCTCAAAAGATGTTGCAGATGAAGAACATAACCAAAGTCATTTGTGATGGAGTTGTGAAGAATGAGACCCTGATGGAAAGACTGAGGGCATCTGCCTTTGATGTCCTTTTGGCAGACCCACTGTTTCCCAGTGGGGAGCTGGTTGCTGAGAAGCTGGGTATCCCCTTTGTGTATACCTTCCGGTTCTCCATGGGCAACACGGTGGAGCGGCTCTGTGGAACACTCCCAGCACCTCCTTCCTACGTACCAACCACCCTAACCAGCCTAACAGATAGGATGTCCTTCTGGCAAAGGCTAAAAAACTTCCTCAGCTACGCTTTGCAGGATTTCATATTTCATTATGTTCTCTGGGCAAGCTGGGATCAATACTACAGTGAAGTTTTAGGTAAGGCTGCTCTCTTTCCAGAAATTACATCTGCTGTACACACAAGAAGTAAATACCCAGAGATGAGAGGTTAAGGCACAAATCAGGAGCAAGACAGCTGCAAATTCACTCTCCTTCCTTCAAAATTCCTGCATCAAGTCAAACAATCCAGGCAAGTACAAACATTGCCTGTTAATCTTGACCTGCTACAGTGGTAGAGCTAAGTCTGTACAGGTACTTTCAGGATATGTAAAACAGTGCTACAGCACTTGAAATAGGGCTCATTATTAATATTCAGAGATGAATCATGACAAACACCAAGAGCAGTAAAATACTGTATACCCACCAAACAATAGTACTTCTCCCATAGCTCATTTCTTACTTGCTACCTTGTCTCAAAATTAGAGATAATATCCTCCTCTGGACCTTTAAAAGCCTGGGAGATCAGATGAGCCCCAATTCACAGTGATAAAAGGCCCTCTGCAGAGACATGGTTCTTTGCTTTTCTTAAAGTGTCTAAAAAACTATTAGATTATAGTTATAATTCTTTGTAAATGATTTTAATTTTTTTAAAAAATAATAGTTGTATAATTGTTTTCCCATTTTTGCTCTAGGTGATTATTGCAATGCTTAAAAGGAAACAGGCCAAACATATGGATTGGAAGTGGGGAGATAAAATGGGTATTTTAGTATGAGATTTTGAAGTGTTTCTATTTAGTGTTCACTAGTAAGGTGTAATTCTGTTGAGTGAGCTAAGTTGTTAAGGTATCCTACTCCTAGACTACCTAGTTGTGTGTTTGTGTTGCTTATCATGTTATGATGACAGAGACTAGAAAATCTTGTGCTGGCTGAAGCATGGTTTGGTGTCTGTTGTGTAAGCCTTAGAGCTGTTTGGATCTTGTGGTGTCTTTTTTTATTGTGAACTGTGGGGTTTAGCATTTAAGGCTCCATGTGCAATACCTGTTTTGTTACCTTGCATGAGCTGCATGATGGATTTGTGCTGAAAAGAGTTTTGATAACACAGGGATGTTTTAATTACTGCTGAGCAGTGCTTACAGAGTGTCAAGGCCTTTTCTGCCTCTTACCTGACCCCACCAGTGAGGGGGCTGGGGATGCTCCCAAGAAGTTGGGAGGGGACACAGCTGGGACAGCTGACGTTGACTCACCCAAGGGATACCCCAGCCCATGACAATTTTGTGCTCAGCAAAATAAAAGATAAAGAAGTTTGTCAGGGCTGCTGTTTCTCAGGGACTCACTGGGCATTGGCTAGTAGTGAGCTACTGCTCTTTTTGCATCACTTGCTTTTCTTTTCTTTCCTTTTTTTTTCCCCGTTGTCTTAGTCTTATCCATGAGTTTTCTAACTTTTACCCTTCCTTTTCTCCTCCTTCTGTGGGAGATTTAGAGGCTCTGTGGTGCCTAGCTGCCTATCAAGATTAAACCACAACACAGGGAAAAGGCTTCTGGTCTTCACATGCTGCAAAATGCATTTTGTGGTGAGCAGATAGGAGCTGCTGTAGTTTTGAGATCAGCTGTGGCTCTGCAGGGTACTCCAGAACGGGATTTGCTGCTTGCCCAGTCCTCCCATGAGTGTTGTTTTGTGTTACGACATTCCCTCTCAACACGTTTGCCAATCTTGTCACGTTTGCCAGTCTAGTCACCGAACAGATGTCACTTTTAATTGGTTGGCTCGACAGTGTTTGCACAGTGAAGCAGTGAACTGCTTCCAGTTCAGTCAGACCAGAGTTGTAAGTGGAATGCTGAGATGTTGGGGCCAAAGCTCCCGTGGCTGCTCTGGGCCTACGTATGCTGCTGCAGCACCAGTTTTTGTGGGAGGGTGGTGGTCTGGCCCACTGATGCCAGTCACTGGATCAATGTGAAAGTACTTCTGCAAGAGCTCGTTCTCCGGGGTCATGAAGTGACTGTGCTGGTGCCCTCAAGCAATCTGCTCATCAACTACCAGGATACCTCCTCCCCTTTCACTTTTGAGGTCCTGCAAGTCCCCTTTAGCCAGGAGACCCTGGATGCCTCCATGGAGGACTTCCTCAATTTCTGGATGAATGAAGCTGCTAATCTCTTCCCCTGGGAGATCATGTGGACGATGAAAGAGCAACTGGAGGTCTTTACCAATATGTCAAAGCAGACCTGTGACACCTTGGTGAGGAACTCTCACCTGATAGCAAAGCTGCAGCAGGCCAAGTTTGATGTTCTGATTGCTGACCCCCTGTCTGTAGGTGGGGAGCTTGTAGCAGAGATCCTAGAGATCCCTTTTGTCTACAGCTTCCGCTTCTCTGATGGGAATGTGGTAGAGCGGCTGTGCGGTGGGCTGCCATCCCCACCCTCCTATGTGCCTGCTAGCACTACGGGGCTGACACACCGGATGTCCTTTATGGAAAGACTACAGAACTTCCTCTTTTACATTTGCACGGATTTATTTTTCATGAAGTTTTGGCGAGATGAATGGGATGGGTACTACAGTAATGTCTTAGGTAAGGCAGCTGTTGAGTGGTTTCTTTTCTTGCACAGGTTGTGCCTTTTGAATGCTTTGGGACCACCATGCTGTTGTCTCAAAATACTCCTTCTCAAAGGCCAGCAGAGGTGGCAACCCTGAAGTATCTTGCAACTCTGCATAGTGCAGGATGCTGAGTCTGAGTTCAATTCTCAGCAGTAAAGGCTGTCACCTTTCCCTTTCATCCACCATTCAGAGTTTGAAATAGTCTCCTTAAACTACATACATACCTGAAAATTTTGCTGGATCAGGCACGGTTCAATATTTAATAAAGAGATCTTTCAGTTCAATGGACTTTGAATCTTGTCCAGGTTATCTAAGTTTAGGCAGATAATGAGTGAACAGCAAACACAAGGGCATCTCTTCTGTTGATGTCCAATCTTTTCCTGCATTTGCAAAGAATGCCTTCGTGCTCTGAAAACTAGTCACTCTTCCCTGGATTGAATTTTTAATACCACATAAAGACTTAATTGCACCTTTATATCACTCTACTTGTAATGCAAACTTGATTTTCACTTCAGCAACTTTGTAACTGACTCATTGCTCTTTAATTTATATATAAAGAAAAAATTACTGGTGTAGATTATTACACTGATCAAGTAGTGTAAGAAGATGCCCTACAGATAATTTTTATCTTGCTGCATATTTAGCTTGATTCTTCTTGCATTAGGCTGGCTTTGGAAAACTATTTATCAATACTTCTAATGCTTTTGCTCCCCAGTTTCACTTTGTGGAGAAAATACTGCAAAGACAACTTGCAACATGTACCTAAGAATGTATATTTTTCCAAATGGTAAACTATAAAACATCAGATTACCATCAGATTTCTTTTTTCAGATGAATTGCTAGAAATATTGGGTTTTGCATACAATGACATTAAAAGTATCTATGGAGTTGACCATTTTTTCCCAATATGTGTGAGAAGCAGCCAACCCAGTCCTCAAGAAAACTAGAATGTCTGTACCTGTCTTTTATTGTTGTCTGAGCAGCCGCTAAATGAGTCACCATTTGACAAATGCTACAGAATTTCAAAAACTTTCCTGCTCCCTGACAGGTGATCATCACTTTGTGATTCATTCATTTTTTATTTGGAACTAAAATTTCTGTGATTGTTCTCTTCCCCAGGTGTTCTCTAGTGTTGCTTTTACTACAAGCACAGGTAATAATTCAGCACTACAAGAATTGCACTTCTATATTAGATACTAAATGCTTCTCACTTGTATTTCTCTAAAGTAATCATGAAGGTTCAAAATCCTTTTAAGGATTGTACCACCTTGCTTATGGCCACCTGTTCAACCTGAACACAGTACAGGGCAAGGAATAGATCCAGATTTGTGGATGTTTTCATTTTACTCATGGTTTGATAAACTACACTGATTGGGAGTGCCAAAAGACAAAGGTAAGGCTCCTGTTTCACAATCTAGAGCAAGCAAGGTCACTCCTGTACATGTTGTAAACCTCTTGTACCTTGTCCACAGGAAAGCCCACAACACTGTGTGAGACGATGGGGAAAGCAGAGATTTGGTTAATCAGAACATACTGGGATTTCGAATTTCCACGCCCTTTCCTGCCCAACTTTGAGTTTGTTGGAGGACTTCACTGCCAGCCTGCAAAACCATTACCAAAGGTATTCCAACTTCATTCTGCCGTTGGCTGGTTTGTTACAAAGACTGTTTCTCTCCCTGATAATCATGAAAGCCATGTCCTGAAAAAGCTCATTCTTAAAGTAAGATGCTCTGGTGCTGCTGGGGAGCAAGGAACTATTTAGAACCCATACATACTTATCCAAACTAAGGGCTGGTTTACAGCCTGCTGTCTTAAAAGAGGATAGCTGATGTCAGCATGGGGTAATAGAGTGTCTGTTTTAGGAAAAATAGGTGCTACCTCAGCGTACTTAAATGTAATATTTAACTCTAAGATACAGACTTGCAGCCTATGATAACATTGAAATACCTGATGCCAGAAGGTGCTGTGACAAGACAAATTCTTTAGGTAAAACAGGGTCAAAACTTGCAGAAATAGATGAATGATAAACACTTTTTCTATTGTAACTTAGTTAAAGACATCTTAAAGGGAGTAAAACACTGAGCATCTCCAGCCTATGCTCTGCTGTGAATTGCAGTATTCAGCTGGAATTTGAAACTCCCAAATACTGAGGATGACAACATGACACGCACTGGTGTAGATAAATCATTCCTGTAAGAGACTTGGAAGATATAGGCCATCTTCAGTGCAAGTTGTCTACTAAAAGAAACCTTCTAACTCTCTTCCCACTCCCCTGTAGCATGGGTTGAGCTTAGGAAAAACGGATAACCATTCTCTTTGCATGTCACTGCTCCAGTTCCCATGACACTAACTAATAAAAGGAACAGGAAAACCTATTGGTCTGATTTGCAGAAAACGTTTTGAGCAATGTGGTGCGTCGTAAGAAATGGGAACTGTCTGACTAGCAAAGTGACAGCACCAACTCGGTGAATCTATGATCAGGATGCTGAAACACCTTCTCAGGTTTCAGCAGAGCTATATAACACAAAACACTTGTTCCAGGAAAATCCAAAACCATGTAGGGAGAGTATTACACTGTGTGGCCTGCTCATGATAATGTCAGGATTCACTCCTGCTGCTTAAAATGGATCCTGAAACTTTCAAAAGACAAAGAATCTGTCACCTGTCTCAACTTGTCCTGCTCATTGTTGGGGAGAAACTGACTGTTTTCCACAGGGCGAGGTCTGTCTTTGTCAAGCCCTTCTGTCAGAAGGTGCTCACACCACCATAATTTCCTAAATAAGCTGAAAAGGTTATGCTCTCTACTCACAGAAATCTGTGTAATCTGCATTGTGTAATTACCCCTGGTATGTTTTCTGCCCCTCCTAGGCAATGGAAGAATTTGTTCAGAGCTCAGGGGAACATGGTGTCATTGTGTTCACTCTTGGGTCAATGGTCTACAACCTAAGTGATGAAAAAAGTAATGTGATCGCCAAAGCCCTCAGCCAGCTTCCACAAAAGGTGAATTTCTTTTTCAGCCTAAAAAAGTTGCCCTGTTGCCTTGCTTTTCTCACTCCCATTGCTCTCAGTGAGCCTTTTCTGTTTGCAGTAGCCTGTTCTTTACCTGCATCCCTGATGGATGTAATATAGCCAGGAAGCTGGGCTCTCTGAGAGAGACAGACTGCTGCATTACTTTGTGGGGAGTTCTGCTGTTTCACCTCCTCTGAACCAAATGACATGGAAGTGTGTCTACAGGGCAAAAAAATCACTCCATGCATTTTTTATAATTAGCACATAATAACCCATCAAAGAGTTCAACTGGAGCCAAAGCTATTTGAATTACTGGGAAAAGGTATATGGGTTTGAGAAAAAGCTCTAAATTACATGTAATATTACAGAAAGGCATATCACATGTACCATGTTTATCTTATTCTTCCTTTGCTCAAGGTCCTCTGGCGGTACAAAGGGAAAAAACCAGAAACTCTGGGCTCCAACACCAGGATTTATGACTGGATACCACAAAATGACCTGCTTGGTGAGACTGATTCTATTTGGGATGGATTACACCCTTGGAAAAACTGTTCCCTTTGTTTTTTCACTAGAGTGATTAATTCAGGCAACAGAACCATGTAACACTTGTGGATACACTTCGTTTCACAGCCGAAACTGCAGAACTTGGCTCTTAGGAGCCGTAGTTTCCTAAAAGGCTCTGACTTACAGAGCTTGGTGGCAGTTGTCCGGAAAGCATCCATAGGCAGGAATAAATACCAAAGTAGAGATGTACTCTGGAGTTGGATTTGGTCTCTGCAGTTCATCTCCAGGGCTCATTCTTCAAAATGCTTGACCTAAGCAAGGCTGAAGCACGGGGCTGTTCTGAACCTGATACCACGTGAATACTACAACTTCACAATAGGCCGAAGTAACTGAGGGACATGCTGGTTCACATATTGTGTTAAAATACATACGACTGTGTGAAAGGGCTGCTCCCTCCTCTAGCAGTGCATTGGCCCCTCAGTGCTCATATCCCAGTGAATGCAGTCTGTCATAGCTGCTGTAACATGCACCTCTCCCTCCCTGTTCCAGGCCATCCCCTGACTAAGGCCTTTATTACACACGGTGGGACCAATGGACTCTATGAAGCCATCTACCACGGAGTCCCAATGGTTGGGATTCCCATGTTTGCTGACCAGCACGACAACATTGCTCACATGGTAGCAAAAGGAGCTGCAGCTCAGGTGGATTTCAACACAATGAAGACGCAGGACCTGGTTGATGCACTGAACAGAGTCATTTACAATTCCACGTGAGTTTTATTCTTGCCTTACAGTAGGCTGAGGTTATTAAAATCCTGGGCTGCTGATGTGAGAAATTCTGCTGGCTCTTCTGGGAATGGAAAATGCAGAGTAGCTGAAGTTTGGATTTCAGATGAAAACCACCTTTCCTTTCTGAGAATCAGATCAGTAATTTAGTTTTCCTTATACCGCATTTTATGAGTGNAGATGAAAACCACCTTTCCTTTCTGAGAATCAGCATTTCTCAAAAAGGAGAGATCAGTAATTTAGTTTTCTTTATACCGCATTTTATGAGTGCTTTGAGAAAAATAGTTCTTGGAAAGTCCAGAGGAGCTTTGGAGAGTTCTCTGCTAGTGTAAATCCTCTGGAGGGTCT
>VYZR01066468.1:0-28086 GCA_013400675.1 Oxylabes madagascariensis
TTCCTAATATCCAGCCTGACCCTCCCCCCTGCCAAGTACAACTTGTGGCCATTTCCCCTGTCCTATCAAATGCGAAGTTTTGTGTTCATCTCTCCCCGTCTCAGCTCCTTGAGGGCTGGAATCCAACTGTGCTGCTCCCACATGCTCCAAAAAAGTCATATCCTTAGGTGATCTGTATTTTCAGGAAGAAAGATCAACCCTGAGCAGCGAGCTGGATATATACAGCAAACAGCTTCATTAGGCAAGTGCCATCTCCTCCCTGAAGAATCAGACAAGAGCAGCTTAAACTGAAAACACAACACCTCGAAATAGAGAAATTCTTCAGGGAATTGGAAAAGCCTATTTTCCCTTTGACTTTGTTCTGCCTGTGACTGGTGCTTAACTGCTCTGAAAGCATGTAAAAAATAGGCAAAAAGCAGAGAGCACATCATTCATCTTCGCAGGACAAAACTGTTATCAGAGACTTGTGTACTCGGATTTCAGCTGCTGCTTCTCCTTCCCCCCAGCGATAATTACCATGGGCTGTGCAAGAGAAATAGCTGCTATTTGAGCAAACAGGAGCTCTTAAAGTGAAAGTGACTGGCTAAAAGCAAGAGAAATGAAAAAAAAAAAAAAAAAGAGTAATACACCTTCTGTAAGAACCTTACAACAAATTGTTGTTATCAGTACGTGTAGCTCGTTGCCTAAAATTTTATAATATTGTAAACTAGCATTAACAATACATGTATTATTAAAAAAAAAGAAACACTCAATTAGCAGGTGTTGCAATTTAAAACTGAATTTCTCTGTAAATTGACTTTTTCATAAGTGAAATTTCTTCTGTGAAGTCTATGCCATGAAACTGTACGAGTCACAAACCCAATACCACTAAAATTTTGAGAAATGTGAAAAAAGCATGGAAACAGGAGCTGCCTCCCCACAGCGTGAGGGGAGGGGGGGGATTCTGCCCCTCTGCCCCCTCAGGTGAGACCCCACTTGCAGAGCTGCCTCCAGCCCAGGATCCAACAGCAGCCGGATGTGGAGCTGCTGGAACAAGTCCAAGGGAGTCCACAGAGATGCTTTGAGGGCTGGAGCCCCTGTGCTCTGGAGCCAGGCTGGGAGAGCTGGGGGGGCTCACCTGGAGAGGAGAAGGCTCCAGGGACACCTCTGAGTCCCTGCCTGTGCCTGAAGGGGCTCCAGGAGAGCTGGAGAGGGACTTCCAACAAGGGCCTGGAGTGCCAGGACAAGGGTGAATGGCTTCCCACTGCCAGAGGGCAGGGTTAGATGGGATCGTGGGAAGGAATTGTTCCCTGTGAAGGTGGGGAGGCCCTGGCACAGGTTGTCCAGAGCAGCTGTGGCTGCCATTGGATCCCTGGAAGTGTCCAAGGCCAGGCTGGACAGGGCTTGGAGCGACCTAGGATAGTGGACAGTGCCCCTGCCCACTATGGGATGAGCTTTAAGGTGACCTTCAACCCAAACCAGTTTGTGATTCTGTGATTTGGGCACCAGCTGAATAAACTCAAGAGCCATTTAACCAGAGGGATCCACTACAGCTGCTAAACCTCAGAGCAGAGCTTGGATTACAAAGCAATTCAACATCTCCCTGGGGATCCTGAGATCGTGACGTTTGCTGTTGGGGGGGCTTTGAGAACCCAATAGAGCAATTCATGTTATGTCACTGTAAGGATCCAGATTTATCTGTAGCTACCAATTATACTCATGTGCAGGAAGGTGGGAGTTTCCACCCTTGCCCTTGGTTTCTCTCCACCTTAGGAGTGTTATCTCTGCTCGGGTGAATCAATAAAACTTTTCTGATGCAATGCTGAAACCAAAATGCCCATTTACTGAGACACACCAGAAGTGAGCTGGTTGATCTTCACTCCATAGAACAGCAGCACATGTATTGATGCAATAATCCAACCTCAGAAATCACAAAGATTCATTTAAGATGACAGATTCTGAGCAGGAATCTACCAAGACACTATCAGCAGTGTTAGGACCCCTGAGTTATGGGAGGCAACACCAGCTGCTTCCCCTGCCTCATTTAAAACACAACCATTGTTTTTTTAGGATGACTTAAGAGCCCAGTGCACTGCTCTGCATCAGTCTCTTAAGTAGTCCTAAACAAACATCAGTGCATCAGTGGAACCATCTGTTTTGGGCAACCAGCTGCAAGACGTGGTTAGGAAACCAACAGACCATGAACAAATGTGGGGCTGCCAGGCCGGCTGAGGGAACCAGATGGGCCACTCGGCACATCCTGCTCCTTGCCAGCAAGTCCAACACATAGAGCAGGGAGAGAGCAATGGGGCTGAAATTAGGGAAGTGAGGTTACAGAAGGACATGGAATTGTGACAGTGCTTGGAAAGAGTCTCACCCATCCCTTTAAATGGGCGTTCTAGCTTATAAACAAAAAATTGAGAGCAAGATTTAGCAATTCACAGTTAAGATTCTTTTCACCTTAGGCAAGACATTCAGCGCTGTGAACAGTCGTCATTTGTTGAGATTGTTCAAAATTTGCATCTTTGGCCTCTCCAGTGTATTCCCTTTGACTTTATGCAAATCAAAATCATGCTAAGAGTTACATCTTCTGAGACAGAAGCTTCGGATAAGGCAGCTCAACACTTGGGAAACAAGACAGCGCACGCATTTCTCGAGCCAGGGTAAGTTTTTATGTATTTATATTCCAGTGGTGAAATGCTAATTTGCATAATGCAGGCCACTAAAACGCTTGCTTCTTACCTAGTCTGAGTTCTCCAAAGTTCCCACACCCAATCTTCTTGCCCACTCTGAAGTTGGGTCCCACCATAAGAACGCCGGAAGATGTCGATGAGCCTGGCCGAGAACCGTGCCCGCTCCTTCCCGGCATTCCTTTCGTTGTCCGCTGCCTTTCATCCTTATCTCTATTAGGATGGTCCATGATCTTAGTGAAATACCTCTGCCAGCAAGCTGGCAGAAAGGAGTTGGAGTACACACTCTCCTCCTTAGAACAGAAATTTATATCCAAAAGTATCTGCGTTGGAGTTCAAGAGAGTCATGGAAACTCATGGAGTTCTTTTGGCACCAGATCCAGTTTCCTAATGCATCTTGATAATGTACCGAAGGGCCGACTGTATTCTTGAGAATTCGATAAAGGCAGGTTGCTTTTGGTTTCTTACCTGGGGAAAAGAAAGAGATACACCAAATAAAAATCATTATTTTAAAATACCAGATGAGAAAGGTACAACAGGGCCAATGTCCAGAACTTTCCTGGCCTCAAGGAATTTAACAGCTATATGAAAACTTTATCATTTTCTTAACAACTTTCTGATAAAAAGCCCTGATGTCATGAAGAAATATAAGTGCTGCCCATCCACTCTTGCTACTTGTCCCATTCCTGGTAGTGTCTCAGGCCAGGTTAGATGGAGCTTGGAGCAACCTGTTTAGTGGAAAGTGTCCCTGCCCAAGGCTGTGGGTGGATCCAGCTGAGCTTTAGGGTCCCTTCCAACCCAAACCAGTCTGTAATTCCATGATTCCACTGGAGTTATCGGAACTGACACCACATGCAGTAACCAAACCCATTCCAACTACACCAGCATGTCAGGTAGACACTGCGAGGAAACCACATCCCACCTTTAAAGCCCCTGTGAAGCGTAGGTTTGGTTTTCCCTCATTTCATACATTTATCAAATACTACAGAAAAGCCAGACAAAAAATACAAAGGGGCCAATGAAAGGTGCCAAGAGAAGAAAATTTTGTAGTACTCTTAAATAAAATTCTCCTTGCTTTTACCTCTTTTCAAGTTGATCTAGATTATCCTGAATAACCTAAGCTGAAGGGACCCACAAGGATCACTGAAGTCTAACTTCAAATCGACCTCATATATATTTTCTAATTCAAACTGCTGTCCTACAGAGATGACCAAAATGAGGAGCCAAAGCACAATTAAGTATTCTTAAAAAGCGGATAACTCAGTCAAAAAGGGGCAAAACATAGATGCTTCTCAACCCTTTCAGGCCAAATGGTTCTTCTGTGCTCAGGAACAAGACCAAAGGACATTGGCAGGAGCTGCAAGGACACAGGAGGTCCTGCCACAAAAGTCCAGAGGTAGCAGCGTGGTGGTTGAGCTTCCCCTCACTTCCCAAGAAATCAGCATAATAAAGGGAAAGGTTGCAGGATGTCTTGTCTGCACAGGTGCTGCATCAGGAGATGGTATCAGGCACTCTTGGGGTGCAGTTCTCAAGCAGGAATTAGAATAAACAGACCTGGAACTACTCCCCATATCCCAGGACATAAAGGTACTGGTTTGTAGCCCTACAAGAACACTGCTGCATTCAGATTTTCCAGATGTGAATAGAGCAGTTCCTGTATAATTTTACCAACAAGGTTTGTGTCCTACTTCTAAAGCCTCCAAAGCAATCACAGAAGTGCTCAATGAGGCCACTGAACCAAAAGTCCTGTGGAAGGACACCCAGAAACATACCCGAAACATAAATGAGGGCTCAGAAATTACTTTACTCGGGCAACTAGCTCAGTTCTCCTGCAGCAATACCTCTGTAGAGGGCTTAACAAGAGTTCCTTCTGTTCATTTTGCCATGAAATCATTAAGGTTGGAAAAGACCTCCAAGATGATCAAGTCCAACAATTAACCTGGCACTGGCCCATTCAGTGATGATCCTCTGGTCCACCAGAGGATGAAGCTAAGCTACCTACTTGCAGTTATCCAAAAATAAAAGACAAGGATTACTACCCATCCACTCAGAACAGAAGCATGAGCCCTTCTGAAATCTGACTGTGCTTTCCCTGGCTTCCAGCTGTAGAACACTTCTATTTCTGGAGACTTTTCATTTGACCTAAGGCACCTGGATAGAAGGCAGAAGTCACTTGTGCTGGATCCACAAAATGCAGGGAACTACCAGTTGAAAATTCCAGTTTTTGAGTATTTATAGAATCACAGAATCCCAGAATGGTTTGGTTGGAAGCGACCTTAAAGTCCATCTCATTTCATTTCACCCTCTGACACAGGCAGGGACACCTTCCAGTATCCCAGGTTGCTCCAAGTCCCATCCAACCTGGCCTTGGACACTTCCAGGGATGGGGCAGCCACAGCTGCTCTGGGCACCCTGTGCCAGGGCCTTCCCACCCTCACAGGAAAGAATTTCTCCCTAATATCCAATCTAAGCACATCCTTTCAGCTTAAAGCCCCCTTGCCCTATAACTTCTTGCTCTTGTAACAAGTTCCTCCTCAGCCTTCCTGTATGTCCATCCCCTTTAGGTACTGGAATTCTCCTTGTCACTTGGGACAGTTGTGGATCCCTGCAGAAAATATCACACAGCATGCCTGCAGCATATCCAGGAGGTCTGACAATCACCGGATCACCTGAGAACCTCCATGTCTCAGCCACACCACCAGTTTGGCCATAGAGCAAAGGGACAAGCTCCCAACGTGCTCCCAAGCAATGTGTGAAACACCATTTGCGATTCAGCACCTCTGGCCTAGACAAAAGAGCTGGAGATATTAATGTACAAGAAATTATTTAGCATAACCAAGCTTTACTTGCCCCTCAAATTAATTCCAGATTTAATACTCAGAACCGAATATGGATAAGCAGGTAGCATCCATTACCGGTGAACTGGCTGAACTGGTTTTTCATCACAGACATCCCCACATACTCTCAGCTGCCACGCTTGGCACAGACACAGCAGAGTTGTTTTTGCCCTGTGAAACCAGTCAGCAGGAGCAGTGATGAGGCTCTGTCAGATATCAGAAAATCACTTTGACTGGACCCCACCCCAGGCTGTCCTGGGAGGAGAGACTGGCTTCAAAACAAATAACATGAAAAAGAACCAACAGTGAAACTACAGAGTTTTACTGCTGAACTCAAACCAAACATGACAATGACTTCTAGTAGTAGGTGGATTTACTCACACAGGTCTTTCTGATAAAATTTTGGAAAAATAAAACCGAAGCATGGGAAGTTTTGGTCTATCTGTCTAATTGGTCAAACTCTGCTATGGCAAGAGAAGTAGACACAGAACATTCCGGCCAAATGCCGTATTTCCACTTAAAGCCATCATTTTTCCATGTAATACAACATATAGGTCTGGCACTTGAGGACATGGCTTAGTGATGGGCTTGGCAGTGCTGGGAGAATGGCTGGACTCAGTGATCTCACAGGGCTTTTCCCACCTAAATGATTCCATGATTCTGGAGTGTTCGTAGGGTTGGATCACTAAGAAAAGATGAGCAGGACACAGGAAATCTATGAGTAAAAAACCAGTTACACTTTGGAAAACACACTTGAATCCACCAAAGGCAGAGAAGAATTTTTTTCCCCTGGAGACCAAAGTCATTATTTTAATCAAGACTGAATAATTTATGACCAAGAACTACCTAAAACCTCAGAAATGGGAACAGAAAAAAATCTCCAGCAAGAGCACAAACCCTACCCAGTTTATACCTTGCTCAGCACATCTCAGATGGGACAAGCGACCCCATTATCCTCAGGCAAATTAAGCACAAGTCCCACCACACATTTTCTGGCTCACAAAGTAAGATGTTAACAGTTATGAGCTCCTACGCCTCCGTCCTTCCCCCGCTCCCCATCTGGATCAGGTCTCCCAGGGGAGAAGGATGGAAAGGTCACGCCTGACAGTCTGTAAACACTAACCATCCTCTCTCAGCTGAAAGCCTCCTGCAAATAGGAATTCAGAGCAGCAACAGATAAGTGAACCACACCTCTGAGAAGCTCTTTATCACGGCCAAGCCGAGGAGCAGAGCCCAGCTGCCGGCACACCGGATCACACAAAGATCTTACACCATCATTACCACCTATTGAAAGCATAAGTAGTAAATATGGCATCAAATACGGCCTTTGAGGACCAGCAGAGCACTTGGCTTTGGAGGGGAAGCGGCAGAAGAATGAAGACCAGACTGTCAGTCACATTAATATTCAAAGGCTGTTCAGAACACCAGGATGACTTCCTGCCATGATTCAAACCTTTTTATAATGATTCCTTCCTACCTTTCCACCCACTCAGCAAGATTGCTCCTCAAAGTTACTTCCATTTGAACGGAGCTGCATGAAGATATTTCCCTAATGGTGAATCAGCCCAATTCCAGGATTGATTTCACTACAATACAGTTGGAGACACAGGAACAGTTATAATGAAAGACACAGGCTTCAAAGGAAATTACTTGCAGCACAGTTAGCTAAGTAAAAAACAACAGCACTGTATCCTACATGCTTCCAAACACTTAGACCTAAATCTATGTCACAATCTCTCCTCCATTGATAAACCTGCAGCACTACAGCTAGAAACCAGCTTCCAGGTAGTGTTAAATCATGGAAAGGTTTGGTTTGAAAGGGACCTTAAAGCTCGTCTTGTTTCCACCCCCTGCCATGGGCAGGGACACCTTCCACTAGACCAGGTTGCTCCAAGCCTGGTCCAACCTAGACTGGAACAATTCCAGGCAGCCTGAGAGGGCAGCTGCTGTTTATATTGATATCCACAATCCAGTGTAAAGGAGTGTTTAATAAATGGCACAGAGACACTGCTCACAGCCACACAATTTTTCAGGGGAGCCCTTCAGACGTAGGAAAGGACATTGCAAATGAGCGGCTGGTGTAAAGAAGCCAAAACCATCCTTGTTCCCCCTTTTCAAAGGAAAAGCTCACTTCCCTTGAACTCAAAACTTTGACCTCCTTGAGTTATTCTAGAGACCCTTCCATGATAGGAACAAGTTTTGTCAAAGTCTTGGTTTGTGGCACAATTTCAGAAATCTGTCCAAACTGAAATAGTCAATGAATGCCTCCCTCTTCAAATCATAGCAAGCAGGCCTGGTCCAGGTCTGTGCATGGTTTTGATCCCTGAAGGAGTCACTACATGTCAGAAATAAAACTGTAAATGCCTGGTGGATGAAACAACACTCTAAAAAACAGGAATTCAGTCCTATAATTCCTTTCAAAATCTTTTAAGAAGAGATGTCCAAGAAAGCCCCATTTTGTGTTGGGATGGGTGAACTCACTCTGCTCTCTACAAACCACAATTCCTCAAAGCAGCTCCAAGATCATTGCTTTAGGACAAGGCACATGCCTTCCTAGTGGGTTTTCCAACATCCACCCCATGTGCCTGTGTAAATACGTCTGGTAAGTCTCCTGATGTGGAGAGCATTTTCCAGACAAGATCTGCTACTTTCCACATGACTTCAAAGACTAGAAAATCCTCCAGGGCTCTCAACTAACTTGTTATATACACATAGATACGAGCTCACCAGCTTCCACCCTCACACTGTGTAAAAAGTAGAGCCTTCAGCAGCAGAAAACTTCACTGGCTTTGCCACAGATTGGGACAAAGCGCTCACCCTGTGGAAAAGGGAGAGCAGCCAAGCAGCAGATAAGGAGAAACAGTTTGAAACCAGGACATACACAATGTGTTCGTTCATGTTTTTAGCATCTACCAACTCATTTTATAAGCTTACACTCCTAAGTTTAGAAGATCAAGCTGGCTTTGCGTGCTCTGCCTCACTGTGTGCATTAACAGCTTCCAAGGCATCAGTGCTCACTCTGCCTTTATTAAAGTGCAATTAGTAAAGCCTTCGTTCCCAGCTCTGCTGTCTTTTGCATGGACACACATCTCCACAGGCCTGACATCCCTTAAAGCCTTCTCATCACACTGCCTTTATCTCCCCACTCTCATGACATTGCATTTCTTATCCCGCTTCTGTCCTTCCAACTGGCCACAACAAAATTTTCTTCTTCCACAGCCATCCCATTACATAGTCCTGGCAAAGTCACTGTTCTAATAATGAGAAAATAAGAGAGTTTTGAGATTTGCCCTGGTCCTGAGGAGACAAATAAACAGATTACCAAATATCCTTAGAATCACAGAATCCCTAAGGTTGGAAAGGCTTTCTAAGGTCATCAAGACCAACCATTAACCAAGCACTGCCAATGCCACCACTTAACCATGTCCCCAAGTGCCACATCCACACATATTTTGAACAGTTCCAGAGATGATGACTCCATCATGTGGGCAGCCTATTCCAATCTTTGACAATCCCTTCTATGAAGAACTTTTCCCCAATATCAAAACAAACCCTCACCTGGCACAGCTTGAGGCTGTTTCCTCTTGTCCTGTTGTTTGTTCCCTTGGAGCAGAGCCTGACCCCCACTTCCCTGGCTGCCCCCTCCTGTCAGGGAGTTGTGCAGAGCCAGAAGGTCCCCCCTAAGCCTCCTTATCTTCAGGCTGGACCTCCCCAGCTCCTTCAGCTGCTCCTGGTGCTCCAGCCCCTTCCCCAGCTCAGTTCCCTTCCCTGGACACCCTCCAGCCCCTTATTGTCTTTCTTGCTGTGAGAGGTTCAAAGCTGACCCCAGGATTCCAGGTGTGGCCTCAGCAGTGCTCGGTACAGGTGGTCAATCCTTGCCCTGGTCCTGCTGGCCACACTATTGCTGACACAAGCCAGAACACTGCTGTTTTCTTGGCCAGCTGGGCACACCTGGGCTCATGTCAAGCATTACAGGTCCCTTCCCACCAGGTAGCCTCCCAGACACCAACTCCAAGCCTAGAGCGTCCCACAGGATTGTTGTGACTTAAGTGCTGGACCTGGCATTTGGCCCTATTGACCCTTGCACCTCTGGCCTTGTCCCATGGATCCAGCCTGTCCAGATCCCTCTGCAGAGCCTTCCTGCCCTCCAGCACACCCACACTCTTGGTGTTACCTGGAAAAGGGCCCTGCTCTGGTGCTTGGCTATTACCCAAGCCAAGGAAGGGAAGACGGAAGGTCAAATACTTTCCCCACTCAGACACGAGAAATATCCTTTTTGGGGTTTTTTTTGCCTTTTCGTCTCCCACTCAAGAGCTTTCTGGTTACTTCGAGGATCTTCCACTGGATGTATTCCAAGTCCCCTGCTGTACCCCAGCAGCACCTCTACAGAGAAATCAGCATTTATCTGTGCTTCCCCAGTCAGCACTACACTGACCTGGTTTCAGTGTCCTCAATGTTGTGCAAAACAACAGAAAAACTGAAAAAGTAGGTCAAAATTCTCTGTTGCAATTTACAGCTGGGAACAGCAGTGACAAAGCTGGCTGCCAACTACAGCAAGCAGGTGCATGTCACGTCGGATGCCCCTCACTTGGGAGATTCTTCCCAGCCTTGGAGGCTGCAGATGCCTTTTAAACATTACGAATTGCTTCTGTTCAATCATTTGACCCAACAATTTAATCTTCAGCTTGTGCAGTTAGTTTCGTTCAGTGCTTCACAGGCGGAAAATAAGGAGGCACACAAAATATTTAAGTCTATATTGCTGGGAAGGGAGAAGGATGGACAACTGCGAATCACTACTCATTCATTACTCATGAATGCCCAGGACTGTCAAGTTTGCGTCCTCCAATCACAGTTTTTACAAACAGGGATGAATCCAAACGAAATCTTGCGTTTTTCCATCTGAGTGAACTTCCAAGAGCTTTTTTCCTTGAAGACCTTGTGAACATGCTAAAACATATTAATTGAATAATCCTCAACTAAATACATTGGCAAGTTAGTTTTCCAAGTGATCTCAGTTGATTGTTTCACAAAGAGTGATCCAAGCACCCATTCTCTAAGTTCATTCCTGAACTTTGCTCTCAATCCCCTCTATGGAAGCTCAGCACGAAAGCCAGGAATGTTTGGAAGGGAGAAACTAATTTAGTTGGAAATTTAGTTCTTCCACATGAGCAGAGTGAAAAAAAACCAGAGTCAAAACAAAGCATAGAGCTTTGACTTCCCATTTTCCAGGGAAGTGGTTTGTGTGATGTGAGATCAATTCATCGACTTTTCTCTCCTAACTGAGTCCCAGACAAACGTGTGCCAGCAGCCAGGGATACACATTCCTATAGATGCAAAAAGGACTAGAGACCATAATCTGTCAGAAAAGGAGGGTTAGTGCTGTTTATGAAGAGGTAGATTATACTGGAACAGCTAAAGGAACAGTTGAATGCGGGAATAAAATGAAAAAATCCCCTCATGAAACCTGAGCTCTACATATTTTTGGGGTTTTTTTAGGCTGGGCCCCCCTTTTTTTTCAGAGAAAAAGCTGAAGTGCAACTGCCAGATCAGCACCTCTGTATATTCCGAGGCTTGAGCAGACATCAGACTCACATCCCTCTGTAGAAATCCCATCTGAGTGCCAATGCCTGGCTGTGAGCAGCACATCCCTGTGATCCGTGCAGGTGCTCCATACACCCCACCAGCCCCAGGGCTGCATTCCCTGCATCCCGGGAGTCCTGCATCCTGCTGTCCCTGCCTGGAGGGGACCCTCACACCGACAGCACTTTTGGGATCTACCTCCTGACAGCACAGCAACTGACCTCAGCTTTACAATCCAGTGTTTTAGAATCACTAAGGTCGGAAAAGACCTCCACGATCATCAAGTCAAATCTTTGAATAGCATCTCAAAGAGCCTGGTGGTCAGGATACCAGCTCTGCTTGCAAAACAGGCTGTGTGTAAGGCCAAATAAGATCAGGTTTCAGCAGAAATACGTATTTATGGGGATGCTACAGAGGAAATGAGGAAAAACCTGTCAGCAGCAAAAGCTCTACAACAGACTTTGCAGAAGTTCTCTTCTCTGATATCCAGGCATCATAAACCTGTAGGTTATTTTTCCTCTTAAAATGCCAGGTTGTTTAACAGCCAGGTTGTTTAACATGCCCTTCCTTCCAAGCAATGGATTTGAAGAAGAAAAGGGCAAAGATGACTTCTAGGCAACCATGTGCATCCATCATCAAGGAATAACCCACAGCACATGGATTCAGGTGCATCCATGGTGGTTGATGGATGTAGTTTGCAGTTAACAGTATCCTCGACTAGACCACCACAGGAGCTTAGGCTCTGGAGCAGCCTTGGATCACTGGCAGCAACATCACTTTTACAGATTTACAGCCTAATTTAACACAGATGCACCTCAATCATCTACGACTGTTTTATCTGCGCTCTGTCTGGCAAGGAAAAGCAGCGCAGAGGATAAATTGCGGACAGGCTCAGACAGCTTGAAAAGACTGGTGAACTTGGCAGCCAAACACAACTTCTCCCTGGCCCCAAAAACCTTGGTAGCCTCCAAACCATGAAGTGCTTTCTTCTGCTTCAGAAAGGAACTCAGGTATCACGTTTAGAGCCAAGGCAGCTTTCACAGTGTGTGTGGGATGGGGAAAAGCCTCTCACCAGAAGAAAAGTCCTTGTGAAGTTGCGGAGATGGGTCAAAGAAAACTGAAGTCACCTTGATGGCAAGGGTGGGTAGAAGCTGCACTAGTGGAACCCAGCTTGGGATAACAGGGAGCCCTGAGGTGCTGAGAGCCTTTTGGCCTTGTCCCAAGGTGAATCCAGCACACAACAGGTATGTGTTTCCCCCATGGAAGGACACACTCCTGTTGAGTGCCATCCAGTACCCATATAAAGTGTCATAACAGAAAAGCAGTGAGGTGGGGTTCAGATGCAGGGTCTTTGTATTCCAACTTAGGAAAGCTCCAGGTTCCCAGGCTTGGCTTGTGGTTACCTGATGGGAACAGGTTGTCTCCTCTCTGTCCCTAGAGAGGGACACCTAGAGCACTTCCAAAAGCTGAAGACAAACAAGCAGAACAGTTTCTTTGTTTCCTCAGCTCAAAATGACACCAAATTTCTGCTAAGTCTCATATCAGCTCCTAAAATGATCTTCAGACATCACTGGTCAGATTCAGGATCAGCCTCCTGGTGCTCAGTGTTTGTAGCTGATGGCTCAGAAGACAGGAAAACTTCTGGACTCTCACAGCACAGGTGTAAGGGCTCCCTCAGTGTCCAAGTGTCCACCACAGAGAAAGCCTTGGAGAAAATTCCACTTCCATGAAACAGGAATGAACTACCTAATCCAGTGAGATGATTTAGTCACTGAGTGCCAAACACACCACGAATTAGGCATGACTCAGCCTGGCTCAGGTGTGTCTTACAGGGATGAACAGCAGTCACCAGCCAAAGCTCGTGTGGCTGTAAGAGACTGTGCATCCACGTCCTCCTGTGATCCCAAGTGTGACCCCACAGTAACTGAAGCAGCTGTTCTTCACCACCACACAGCCTCATGTGAAGAGAGGATGAAAAGATAAGAAGGGAACATGCCCAAGAACAGTGGAGTGGGTAGAAATCTCAAGGACACTCTATTCAGCTGAACTTTAAGACCTTGGCCTGGCAGGCAAAGGCCAAATGCCCCACAGCAATTGGGGAAGAGAACTCTGCCAAGTCTGTGTCACCCCATCCCACACTCTTGACAGTGCCCAATAGACTTCATTCAAGGTTGCTCATCACTAAAAACTCCTTGTAAGAGCTGGGTAATAAACTGGAAACATGGTGATGTAAGAACTGGAACAGCAGCACTCCTTAAAAAAGTAGTAATGGTGATGCCAACAGGAGAGAGAGAGAGTGTATTAAGGGAAAACACAAGAAAACCTGATAGCCCATGATTTAATGTACATGTTTTTTCCTTTTAATGCCTGAGCTTTTATCTTCTCCTTTTGTGAAGATACTGCCTTTTCCAGCAGTCATGGAGAGAGGAGCGGACCATGCTGTCTCTTCATATAATGAGACATTTGGCAGGAATTTGACTGACATCACCTACTTGTTTTGTTTGCAACTAAACCATATCTTGAAGAGGCAACTATGTACCTACATAGGGAGAGAAATCTGCCCCAGCCTTTAACGGGCTGCTTTTTTGGAGGCAAATTGCTGTCAGACAGAGGTGACTAACCATTCACCTGCTTATGAGGCTTAGAGCACAAGGGAGATGCAAAGGTAAGAACCACAACCCCTAAGTAATAAATCCTGCTAATTTGGACTTAATAAAAACAGTGCTTCAGCCTAAGCCTATGCTGTTGCCAGCACCCTGATTCCTTGCCACCTCTGTTTTGGGGGAAGAAGGTTTTTATTGGGATAGATAAGGTTCATTAAAAACTGCCAGAGTTTGATATTAAAGGCACTGTTACACTCAAAGCCTGAAACCTTCTGCAGCAATTTGTCTCCCCTTCCAGGTATGGGATTGTAAAAACTCCATTATGTCAACACTGCAGCCCCAAAACAAGCTGTCCCACCCCAAAACCCACCTACCCCACAGGGCAGCATCCTCATGGCACATAAAGAGCCATAATTCCTTCGTCTCTGAGATGTAAGACTCTGTAGATCTCCCAACTCTGTGTCCTGATAAAGCAGTTCAGCCGTCAGAAGGATTTGGATTACCTATGCAACTGAAAGGTGCTAGGAATTACATCCAGACCAAGCAAAATACCTGCTGGAGAAGCACAACTCCCTTGGAGGCAGGCCAGAAGATGTTTAGATCCTGTCTCTTGCCTTTTAAATTTTCATTTCTTATAATTTATTCTTCTTTATTTATTTCTAAATGAAGCAAAGGTCACTCCGTTTGCTGGCAGTTGAGCTGCCTCCTCCCCAGTACAAGGTCCACTCTTGGTTCCTGGTCTAATTCTGTGCTCGTGGCTACACCTACACAAACACCATCAGCTCCATAAAACTCTGCACTTCCTCAGTAGGGCAATTAGGCACCATAATCCCAAAATACACAGTCAGACAGTTGCATTTGTTCACAGAAAGCAAATGTTTGTGCCAAGTTCCTTCCTTAATCTGGCAAGGAAGTGGCCCGTGGCACCTGCCCACAGGGGGAAGCCAAGCAGGAGCCACTAACACTCCAAGAGCAGCCACATGGCTTTAAAAAATCATAGTACTTGAAGGTTTGTGCTGTTGGTTGGTTTTCTGGGTTTTTTCTTCCTCAAATTTGGAGTTGTCAGCTCCTTAAAACTCTTCACACACTGTATTTTAGCTCCTTCCAGGTGTATTAGGAAGCACCATCCCATACCTCTCACTTTTCTACCTGTGCTTTCACTGGTGCAGCTTCTTTGTAAAATGATGCCAAGATGAGGTCCATGTGCTCCAGGTGGAGCAGCATCAGTAGAGATGGAGTCTCTGCACTGGCATTGCTGTAAAGCCATTCTACACACCAGAACACATCTGAGTGGCATGTGCAGAACCAGAGATGGAAACAAACACACTCTGGTTTCTCACAGTGACAGTCTGGAGAAGTTTCAGAGACATCTTCTGCCGGTACCCATCCAGCTCTCACATGGGCATCACCAGGGTCATCAAATTTCCCCCCTCAAGCTCACAGTAAAAGGACATATTTAAATTTGTGAAGGATCGACCTGGTTGAGACATCACCATCCCTTCCTGGCTCTTCTGAACACAGGTTGGCAAACAGAGGTGGTCAGACATCACCTGCCTTTGCACCAGGTGATGGACAATGTGCCCAGGAGAGTGTCAATGCCTACAAGGCCATCTGCAATCCCCAAAACCCCTGCATACCAAGAAAAATACCATGGAGCTGTGGTGAGGGTGGGTTAGGTTGGATATTAGGAAAAAATTCTTTGATCAGAGGGTGGTAGGGCACTGAACAGGTTCCCCAGGGAATAGTCTTAGCCCCAAGGCTGCTACAGCTCAAGGAGTGTTTGGACAATGCCCCCAGGGACATGGGCTGTCCTGTACAGGGCCAGGTGTTGGATTTGATGACCCCTGTGAGTCCTTTCCAACTCAGGATATTCCATAAGCTGTGATTTTTCAAGTCACAAGCAATAACTCCAAAGCCATATCCAGCTTCCACGGCACATTTATTTTCATTATTAAGCCAGATATTTGGAAATGCTGCTGTGTTAAGTCCATGGTAGTGGATTTAATTCATGTCAGCTTCTGACACTGATAACCCTTTATGTGCATCTCAGCACTGTGTCACCACCTGATGCTTATCTGACAGGTCAATCAAAGGCACTTCAACAGTGAGTGAACACCTGAGCTCCTTTTCGGAGGTCACCTTGCTGTTTTAGTTACATCCACTACAATTTGTGCCAAAAGAGCATTACCACTGGAGCTACTCAATGCCCTGAAGGAGGGATACTGTATTACCAACCCACACCACATCCAGTGAGGGCAAGTGGCAGGAACAGGCAGCGCTGACACAAACACTCAAGCTCACGGTGCATCCGATGGAGCAATGTCAGCTCAAGGAAGCAGCCTGTAAACCAGCAGCAAAATAAGCTGAAGGGATGGTTCAGTTTCAGAGAGGTAATTTTACATGACAACTCTTCCTGCTTCTCTCCTTTCCCTCTTGTTAAGGACTTTGCACAGTTCACGGCCTGGCTCCGTTTGCTCTAAACTCCAAACGTGCCTACATAAAGGGAATATTGTGCCAAAACAAACAAATCTTCCACCCACTTGTAGTCCAGCAATCCATTAGAAAGGAAAGACAAGGCACACACCACTAAAACTATAAATACCCGCTAGTATGGACAAGAGGGAAGGCTTGTGGTTAACAAAAAGAAGGATTTTGCTGCATTCCTCAAGGCATTAGACTTATGTGTTGACACTCCTGTTTCAGAAGTTTCTAACCCTTTCCTTTGTTTATAGACTGGTTTGGGTTGGAAGCTGCAGCTTGTTCCACTCCCTGCAGTGGGCAGGGACACTTCCCACTATTCCAGGTTGCTTCAAGCCCTGTCCCACCTGGCCTTGGACACTTCCAGGGATGCGGCAGCTACAGCTGCTCTGGGCAATCTGTGCCATGGTCTCCTTCCCCATCCTCAGAGAGAAGAATTTCTTCCCAATATCCCATCTAACCCTGCCCTCTGGCAGTGGGAAGCCATTTCCCCTTGACCTGTTCCTCTAGGCTCTTGTCCAAAGTCCTTCTCCAGCTCTCCTGGAGCCCCTTTAGGCATTGGAAGGGCCTCTAAGGCCCCTTCCTGGAGCCTTCTCCAGATGAACATCCCCAACACTCCCAGCCTGGCTCCAGCCCTTGGAGCATCTCTGTGACCTCCCCTGGACTGGCTCCAGCACCTCCACGTCCTTTCTTTGCTGGGACCCCTGAGCTGGATGGAGTCACCTCTGAAGGTGGGGTCTCACTTGAGTGGGGCAGAATCCCCCCTGCCCTGCTGCCCAAGCTGGGGAATCACCCGGGGCACTGGGGTTTTGTGGCTGTCAGGGCTGTGCTCAGTCCCTTTCTCACCCAGCCTGTGTTTGTGCCTGGGATGGCCCTGCCCCAGGGACAGGACATTGCACTTGACCTTGTTGAGCTCCATGAGTTTCCCACAGTCCCTCCATGTCCCTCTGCATGCCAATCCTTTCCACCAGCCTGTTGACCACAACAAAAAGTTGGCATCGATCCCACTTAACAAAGAATTCAGACTCTTGAATTTCTCCACCGTTATGACAAAGTCATAGGAGACCTGTCCACACATATTCCCTCAGTGAGGAAAATAATGAAGCACCAGCTCAGCTGTGCAGCACAACACAAAGGAATCCACATGGGAGTGAAGTCGCTCATCCCTGTCCACAGAAAAAGCTTCAGAACTTGGGCCTTATTAAATACTGGATTATTCAAAAACTGAAACCGCATTTCCTAAAACATCCTTGAATTCACTTACTCCAGCAGCAGAAGCTATAAGTGTGTGCAGCTCCATGAAACTGTATTTCCCATCCTAGAATGACTTAAAAATTAGTGACATTGCAGAGAGAAGCCTAAAGTTCCTTAAGAACCAAAACTGTGATACAGCAACAGTTTGGTGCAAAAGATTAGAAAACATCTTATGGACTCCTTGGATTAGCAGTGGGAGAAACTGAAGCCAATGCCCTGCAAGAAAACACTGAACAAGGAGTGATAATCAGAGGAAGTCTCTGGAGCTGGAGGAGGAAAGTGGTTTTTCTACCTCACACACTCATCTGGACTTCAGACTTAAGTTTATCTTTTAAAACAAGGCAGAGATGCCACACAGGTATTCACAGAGATCTGTAGCCAAGGGAAGCAGATCCTGATGATTACATTCCTTTATCCTGCACTGCACGGCCCTGGACTAATCACAGCTGGCACATTTCTTCACACTGAACTTCAGCACTTATTTCACAAGTTACCTCACTGAGCAGAGACACACCTTTTTCCACCCTATTCGTTTTAACACCATCATCTAAAACAAGACATAGGGGGGGTTGTCCCATGCAGGACTTGCCTCCAAACCATGGGAGATGTCAGGTCCTACCAAGCCTCTTTGCCCTCTGAGAGGCACCAACCTCCCATCTAAATCCTCCCCCACCATCAAATCTTCTCTTAAATACAGGCTGAGCTCTAAGAATCCTTTGCTGGAACTCTGCCTCCCTCAACCACAGATCCCCTTTAGGTGCTATCTTAAACTGTATTTCCAAGATTAATTACTCCATTACAGCACCTGTTCCCTGTCCCATGCCAACAACATGACCTTGAGAAAGCTGGAAAAACAAGCCCAATTCTTCTGCCTACAAGGCAGTTCTTCCACAAGGAAAGACAGCACCTCTTGATGGCATCTCTAGACAACAGCCAGTACTTCAGGCACTTTTTCAAACATTATCTTTTGTGGTCTGAAACGCAAAAATGGCTCTGTACTCAGCCACAAAATACCCTTTTGAATCACCATATGCAGAAGTAAATTCAGGCTATTTCTAGCTGAGTCTTCTCAGTCAGATCATGAGAATGGGCAGGTGGCACAAGGGCATTTCAGATTATTTGTGAGAAACTGATGCCATGACAGGGCAGATGTGATGGACAAGCACCAGCCAACCAAGCCCCCAAGAGCACGGGAAGAGCACAGCGATGCTCCATGTTGGAGAGAAGGACTTAAAGACTATCTCAGAACCTGTAATATCATTAATGCAATGGTGCTGGACTGGTTTTCCCCACCTGACTGAACTCACCCTGCTCTGGGTCAATCTGTGCAGCCTCCCATTCCCACAGCTCATGGAACAGTGCCCTACAGCTTGGGCCATGTGAGGTAGCTCATGCCCTCTTGAACCTGTGACCTTCAGAGCTCATTTGAGGTCAACCACCATCCTTGTTTACAGGAGCAGCTCCATGTCCCCAAAGACAGCATCCCAGAAAAAGCAAAACTTGATATCATTTCACCACGGCCAATGTAGACATCTGCAACAGAAAGGTCTTTTTAGCCCATCTTCCATTTCCATTGATAGGTGAGACAACAAGAATTGGAAGAATATTGTTTTGTCACAGAAACTGCCCAGATTTGATTCTCACTCACCTGGATAAGAACGTTTTAGGTGGGAAAGAAACTGAGAGCTATCTGCCTCCTGCTACAGGAAATGTTAAAAATCAGACCTCCCAGCACCTCAGGGCAACATTACAATGGAAAACAAACTCTCAACCAAGCTGGTCTGGTCATCATCCCTCCCAGGCTGCATCTCAGGACATGGTGAAGCTGCACATGGAAAAGGGAACAACCTCCCTACATACAATCAACCCCTTGTCTGCGATGGATCATTGCTCGACCACATCTACAAAGTATCAAGTCTGATGTCCCCAAGGGACCTGGCTACATTACCTGCACTCTCTGAACTGATTTACAGCCCAGCAAACCTCTGCTGCTGCTTGAGGAAGAGAAGATTGCAACAACCATATATTCGCCTGTAGAAATCACTTCACCTGCCAGCTGGCCAGGAAGGAGGTTGGATAGCCCCTGTCTGCAGCTGATCTCTCCACTTCCACAGGCCACATGTGCAAATGCTGCACAGCACAGCCTGGGACCACTCACACCAAAGGACACTTGACAGGAAACAGGAGATGCCACTTCCAGGAGCCAAGCTCTTCTGGTGTCCCCTGAAACACCACCAGATACAGGTGAAGATGCCCAAGTATTCTCTGACATCTCTTACACAACAGCGTGCTGAGAAAATGAAAGGTTTAATATGATTTTATAGTCTTTTCCAGGGATTATTCCCTGGATTACTGTGATAGGTGCATGTTAGCAGTTTGTTCTAAGGAAAGGTCAGTGGTACTGTATGACATTTTCCCAATTCACGTACATATACAAAAAGCAGCATATACCTGATCTAGGAGGTGATCAGGTACAAAACTTAGCAATCAAGCTTTAGTTTTCCTGGTAGTGGGGTTTTTTTCCCAGGAAAGCAATCAGTGAGACCAAGCCTTCACCACAGCTCAAAAACAGCCTTCTCAGCTCTGTTTACAACAGCACAACCAGTTTGGGTGTGAGTCAAAGCTCCATATGCACAGCAATCCACATACTCATGGAATCATGGAATGGTTTGGGTGAGAAGGGCCCTTAAAGCTCATCTTGTTCCAACCCTCTGCCATGGGCAGGGATGCCACTCACTATGACACGTCCCTTCTAGATTTGATCTTAGTCTTTCAGGCACACAGGGAAGTGTTTCATACTCAATCATCTGCAAGTGCTGAAGTTCAGAAAGGGGGGTTGAGGTGATGAGAAAAAGCCCCAAATCCTTAGAATTGAAGCAATGAAGTGTTTACGCCTCCAGACCCAAGACCCAAAGGAAGTGAGTAGCAAGGAAACCTTCCCAGATAAAAATCAGTTTATCCCAGCAGTATCTTCTATCCAAATCTACAAGCACTTCCCAGCAGCTGCCTTCAGGTGATCCCCCAATGGCCGCACAGCATCCCACATGTCTGAAATATTGCTTCTACAACACAGAGCAGCTCAGGCTCCTTCAGCCCATTCCAGGGATGTAAGAGACCATGAGCAGAGCATTAGTAGTTAAGTAGCCAGGCTGAGACAGGCTAAAAGCTGAAATCAGGCAAAGACAAGGCAATCCCAGCCCAGTGGAGCCTCCCAGTATTGGCAGCTGTGGGTCAGGGTCACACCTCCCACACCGCCAGGAAGGCACGGTTACAATGAGGAAGGATAGAGCGAGAGGCAAAGCCAGGCTTAAGGTGTCTCACTGGGACTGAGGGAACGACAAGATGAGAGGACATGGCCACAATCTGTGCCAGGGGAGGTTCAAGTTGGACATCAGGAGGAACTTCTTCTCAGAAGGAGTTATGAAACATTGGAATGGGCTGCGCAGGGAGGTGGTGGAGTCACCATCGCTGGAGGTGTTTAAGAAACGACTGATGGTAGGACTTAGTGTTCTGTTCAAAAGGTGGTGATTGGTCAAAAGATGGACTTGATCTTAAAGGTCTTTTCCAACCTAAATGATTCTGTAATTCTGGGACAAGATAATTCTGACTGAAGAGCTGAACCAGGTTACCAAACAGGCATGCCTGGTACACACACATCAGATGTGTACCCCAGTTAACACCCAGCTACCCCTAAATGCACCTTCCTGGTCCTCAATCCATCAAACACCCTCAAGTCTCTCCTTTTCACCAGCTCTGGCACTTGTTTGATCTCTCAGTGAGTCAACTCCAGAACTGCAGGGCTGGCTGCCAGCTGAATCCCAGACTGGACTGAGTTGGAAGGAACCTTAAAGCTCACTCAGTTCCATCCCCCTGCCATGGGCAGGGACACCTTCCACTAGCCCAGGTTGCTGTAAGCCCGGTCCGACCTGGCCTTGAGCACTTCCAGAGATGGGGCAGCCACAGCTTCTCTGGGCAGCCTGTGCCAGGGCCTCACCATCCTACTGAAAGATCAAAAGAAGCCTCAGAAGCAGCACAAGCATGACACCCTCCTTCCCAGTAGGATCAGTTTGTCACACACTGTTGCTGCATTAACTGGATAGAGAAGGAACTTGGGGACAACTGGACATTTATGATTCTTCTAACACCCCACAATAAACACATGTACTTAAGGAGTTCTGCTTCCCCTGTCCTTTGGTAATTTTCAGTAGCTCTCTATAACAAGGCCAGAACATAAAAGCTCTCATTTGTGTTATGCTTAAGACACTGGTCGTGTTGAGCAGCAACAGCTTTCCCTCAAACTGCAGCCACATCTCCTACTCTCACAGGTTTCTGGAACACTGGGATGTAGCACACCCTCTCTCCATCATCCCATCAGGAGAAAACAGGACAGGAAATGCTGAATTTCAAAACTGGAAGAAGCAGCACAAGGGAATGCTGGTTCAGGATGCTACTTCGAGTACCAGTTGCACATCTACTACAAGAAAAGGATATTCAAGTTACCTCTGGCTTAAGTGGTACCAAAATTTTGTGGCAGACACCTAGAACTTCTCCAAAATGACCAAAACAAAGTCCAACAAGCACCAAAATCCCTAATTTTGAAGACTGGAACATCCACACTGTGTCCTGAAGCATTTCCAGCACTGGAGAAATCTTATTTCCAGCAGAAGCACCTTTAGCCTAAACCAGAACATACTTTGATCTCCAAAACCTTGAAAATATCTGCAAAGCTGAACTTCTCTACCCAATCTTTACTTCTCAGGTACAGAGCTATCACCAGTACCCCCAGTTACAGACCAGTAAATTTCCTCTTGAAGATCATCTGTCCAGTGCACACCTTCATGTCCAAGTTGCACAAGAATCAACATAATGGGAGCAAGATATCCTTGTAGGGAAGGGAAATGGCACAGCTCTGCTTTGATTTATGTAATCTCTGCAGACATGAACAAGAAAACAACAGACCCAAAAATCCAGGCTGCAGATCATTCACCCCAGCAAAGAATCCCTGTGCAAACTTCTCCCACACAAAGTGGTCCTGGACGTAGAGGACAACCCCTCAGAATGGGGATGTTTCAGAGACAAGAGCTGCTGGGAACTTCTTGCAGTGACCACCACTCTCTTCCCCCAGCTGGAAAACTGAGGTAGGAGTTGGCTTCCCATGGAAATATGAAATAGAGAAATAGGAAATAGTCTAGCAAAGCACAAGGTTGATCACAGAAAACCTATGGACAGCAGGATTCTCACAGTGGCATATCCACCAAATAGAATTAATCCATACAGTGCTAATTGCCCAAGTAACACTAACTGTTGTAAAACAGCTTAATCCCATCCCCCTGCTCCCAACACCGCATTTATGGAAGCACTAAAAACCAGAGACAAGGCCTCAGAGTATACCACAAAAATCAGGATCCATCATTGCTGGAATCACTCTGCAAGGCTTGCAGTGGGATTTTAGCAAGGAAATGGAAATCACACTGGCATACAATTGTTCCGCCCCCCTGTTCGCCTTCACACATTTCTCACAGGTCAATTTTAAAGAATTAAGTCTTGTTCAGTGAAACATCTGGTGGCTGTTGCTAGAGGAAACCGACTATCTGCAACATTTGAGCAAAAATAATGAGTTACATAAAAGCCAGACTGCATAAGCAAGGACAAGTGTTTTGCCAGTCTGTGAATCTCAAAACCTTACATGAAACCTCACGTTTAATTTCTGGATTAGAATACAATGAAGTCAATTCACACACATTACAAAACCCACAAAGATTTAAGTTTAAGTTTATCACAATATAATTGTACTGTATTGGAATTAACTTTCTAACTAGCAACTGTCCTAAAGATTTTCTGCAAACAGCACAGACAGACGAATTACAGCTTAAAAATGGACCATTTCAGCTTTAGGTACTTTCAGACTTAGTTCAAGACAGAACAAGTTCAAGAATTAGAGAAGAGGGTTTTCATCTTTTACTGTTTGAGTTCTCCCATGCCTAATGGAAGAATATTTTCCCTTAATGCTACAGATCACCTTTTCCTCAGGGTTTCTCAGTGTCTGGATACCAACATTGACCAGCTGAGGCTGCACTGGGCTGAACAGGAGGAGTGATTTCAGGAGTGATTTCGTGGGAGAAGTTGAGAGGAGCTCTAATGTATCACCATACACGTCCACAAGACCAACCAGAAGCCTTTAAGATTTCAAATCTTTGATGGGGACTCTCCAGCTCCTTAAGTCCCACAGCTGGAGGGGCAAAATTCCCTAGAACATCTCCAGCAGGCAGCTCTAATATATTGGAATTGCACTGCACATGATGTACCTTTCTACAAATAGATAGTGCTGTTTTTTGAGGAGTGCTTAAGCACTTAAATAATCCAGAAGCCTGATGGATGACTAATACAACTAGAAAGCTCAGTGTACAAAAAGAAATTTAGGCTTCCCCACATTACCAGGGCTGCTCCCAGGATGCAAGCAGGGTACAGAGGAGGCACCTAAGGCCCTCACAGCTGTCTCCCTGGTTTTGGACATCAGCTTAAGCCTGCAGCTGCTGCTGTTCTTGTTCATTTATGCCATCCAGGGAAAAAAATTTGCACCTAAGGCCAAATTCCTCAAGTTGGACGTGGCTGACTGAGCACACTGAGGTCACTACGGCAGTGCCAAGAGCCAGCTCCTCACTCACATGGATAACGCCTGGTTCTGCAGCACAAATGTGGGAGGGAAGCATCTGGCACTGGTTTCACTGGAGCTGGGAAGAAGTCAGGCCAGTGCACCCTGGGCATCCTGAGGCAGGGAACACGACACACAGACAAGTAACGGCATGAGGCAGAGTGCTGGCTCACAGCAGCACCTGTGGAAGTCACAGAATGGGAAAACCAGCGCGTCTTTATATATTAAATTAAAATATACAGAAAGATAAAAGGAGGCAGGAACAGAAAACAAGCTTCACCCAAGTGAAAAAGCATGCTATGAATGCAAACGTCGGGAAATAGGTATATCTGAGTCAAAAAAACTTGCCAAGATCCCAGACGTCTTACAGGCAGGATACAGAAAAACAAGCCAGTGAATTCAGTTCCAAAAGAAACCCTCCACAACATCACAACAGCAAAGCTTTAGACTGCAGGGGCTTCTCTTTGAGAAAAAAATAATGTGAAAGAAGGCCCAGGCAGATGACATAGCCTCTGCCAGGCTCATAGAAGATATTAAAGCACTATACCGCACCAGCCTGAACTGCTCAAACGAAGCACTTTTCAACAATTAATGACACTCCTACTACTGTCACCAAAAATAGACAAATTGGGTTTAGGGAATGAAGCTGCAAAAATAATCCGAGATACAATATCAAGCAGAATTGGAACCAGATTTCTCCTCCAGGCTGGAAGCTGCTGAGAGGATGAAACTGTGGCCCATCCACTGTGCCCCCTGCCCCTAGCTGAAATTACCAAAAAGCAAGAACTCATGAAGCTCTCTACAGAGAAAATTCTAAATGGAAATTACAATTTTAAAAGAATTTGTTTTGTCACATCACTTTGGCCAAAAATAGAAACAACATTCCCAAATGATGCTGCACAATTATGGCCCTAAACAAAACAGCCCAATGACTTAACCAGGATCACTTAGTCTGCACAGAAAGAAAATTGTTTATCCTTAAATAAATGCATTTTCAGAAGTCCAGAGAGAGAATTCCAGCACCAGTTTCAGTGTTTATGTAAACCCCAAAAACCCCTTGTGCCAAGCAGGGACTTGCACTCCCTAAAGAAGAACACTCACTGGTTTATTTTCATGAAATCAAGTGATCTACCTCCACTGGAATCAGTCCAACACTCTCACCTACAAATACCATTCCATTTGATTTCTAGAGAGGAAAATTTTCTCAACAACTTCAGTTTAGAGTCTTCTGCTCCTTCCGTAGGTGAGGTGTTACAGAATAGGTAGCCTGGCCCTTATTTTGTTTGTCACCCAAACACTTAAACATGGAACACAACAACTCTGCTCTCAGCTCACCACAAAAGACTCTGGACTCTCCCTGCCTTTAATCCTGCCCAATTTCCTTGTTCGTCACTGACAAGCAACACTGCAGCTACCTACTTCTCAGCTCTACACCTGTCTTTCTAAAAATAATGCCAGGGAAAGGAAATCAGGGATGTAATTTCCCAGATAAGTTACTTCAGATGAAAAATGCTGACAAAACTGAGGGGGGAAAAAAATCAAATAAGGAATAAGAATTGAACGACTTACATTTGGGTCTCTAAGCATCCTTCCGCAGGCTTGGAAGATATTATCCAGATAAGATACTGGGTTTTTAATGTCTTGCCTTATATAGAGAATCAAAGAATCACAGAATGATTTGGGTTGGATGGGACCTTAGAGATCAGCTTTTTCCACGCCCTGCCGTGAGCAGGGACACCTTCCACTAGCCCAGGTTGCTCCAAATCATATCCTGGCCTTGGACACTCCCAGGGATGGGGCAGCCACAGCTGCTGTGGGTAACCTGTGCCAGGGTCTCACCACCCTCACAGGGAACAATTTCTTACTTGTATTTAACCTAAATTTTCCCCTGTATCAGTTTGAAGACATTCTCCCTTGTCCTGTCACTACAATCCCGGATGAACAGTCCCTCTCCAGCTTCCCTGTAGCCCCCTCAGATCCCAGAAGCTGCTCTGAGGTGTCCACGCAACCTTCCCTTCTCCATGTCGAACAGCCTCAGTTCTCTCTGTTTCCGTAAGGGAGGTGCCTCTTAGCAAATACAGGTGAGTTTGGGTTTTTTAGGAAGGAATATTTGAACTCCAAGTGAAGACATTCCAGAATATCAAAGGCATGTGACACTCATCACACGATGTGTAACTCACTTCTTAGGCTTGTTATCCAAAATCACAGGGTAGTGAGTGCTGGGGCACGGGAGCAGCAGAGCAGCCAGGCACTCATATCTGTACTGAACCTGGTAAGGAAGAAAGCACATTTTAGGAAGTTTCTGTGCAACAATTTACATCAGTGACTTCTATTCCTACTGTATTCTGCTTAAAAACAAAAAAGTCATTGTTTGGTTTCAGCGGGATATGGCAGCTTCCAAGTACTGGGGACGAAATGGAGCCAAACCCCACTGCTCATAGGAAAATCATTCTCCTTACCCTGTGTCAGGGGAAACTCATAGCTTTCCATGCAACAAATAAAGTCGACTTTAGTTCAGAAGACAGTGTTTTCTTAAAAAATATAGGTATTTCTCTCTCTTCAGTAATTGGAGGTTTGGTTTTTGGTAAGCTGTGTTTCCCCACCTTGGGAACAGGCTCCCAAACCTGAACTCCCTTGATGCAGTATGCCTGGGCTGGCTCCATCTCCTGCCGTGCTCCTGCCACTTTGGTCAAAAAGAAGCACAAAGGGGTTTTTTTTGTTTGTGACTTTCTTCGTTTAAAAACACCCTCCAGAGAACAGGGCCCAAACAGCAATTTCTGAGGGGGAGTGCACTGTAAGACAGGTGGGGAAGTCAAACTGAAATGAAACTATTTCTGGGTAACTCTGCCCAGAGACAGCCTGTTCTGTTCTGCACTCAAAACTTGGGCATGTATCATCCTTTGGAAGAAAACACATGGATAGTTCTAACAAAAATGAAAAATTTAAAAAGCAACTTTAAGTTCTGAGAAGCTCTGACTGTCATCTAAAGATTCTTCTGAAGCACCATGGGAGACTCCCTTACACAGGCTACAAGCAACCAGCTCCTCAATGGGTATTCCAAGCTAAGTTAGCACTTTATCCTTATTTTTCCAACTGTTACAGCAAGGTAACAGAAAAGGTCCATATTAATACTTTAACCAGAGGGTGTTTTTGCTTTCTCCGACGTGAAGTGCAAGACACTGAAGCCACTACAGCTGTGCTGCTGAGTGACACCACTTTGACTGAAGCACACGGGAATTTGGTGTCCACCTCTGCCCTGTCCTTTCAGGAGCTTGTGGTCAGTCCAGTCCAAGTCATATCCCTACTCTTCTGATGTTGTTCATGGCTTCTGTCTTCGAGAAGCCTGGAGGATTGCTCAGTGGCGTTGTAGCAGACTTTGAAAGTCCTCACGAGCTCCCAACAGCTATCATTAATTAATCCTCCTCTACAATTATCCAGCACCAGCTTCGGAATGAAGCCAACCACCAGTGTGAGGAACACAAACCACTACTCCAGCGTACAAGCAGTGACACTCATTCCTCTCAAATGAAAAGGTATTAGGGAGCTGAATGTAGCCCTCAATATAAAATTTACTGTGAAGCATTAAAGGCCAACTTTTGTTCTATGTGATACTAAAGTAATTTCAAGTTATTTGACCGGGTCAGAGGCTGCAGCAAGGAAGAACCAGACAAACTTGTACCAAACCACGACCTAAAAGAAAGGGAAAACACGAGCACCTATTCACAGGAAAACAGGGATTGCAGCTTTATTTAGTCACTTGTCATCCACTCCTGGGCAAAAAACTGGAGCATCCCATTAACATGACAGTCCACATATTTAAATGCTGAACACCCTTTCAGCTCTGCTCTCTTGTCACTTGGAACATGCCCTACCTAAACTTAGAAAGAAAACCGACAGCTGTGCATAAAAATTCCAGATGGGTTCATGGGTCAGAAACTTACTCAGTTTCTTACCCAGTTTCCTTATGTCAATCCCAATGTTTGGTGGTGACTCCAAACAAGGAAGTGAAACCG
>VYZR01066468.1:34573-47834 GCA_013400675.1 Oxylabes madagascariensis
ACTCACTGCCCCCAACCTGCACAGCAATGATGATTTGTTCCACATTCCTCCCTTACTACATGGGTTTACTCAATCATTAACAGACTCTTGATTTAATGCTCTTTCAAACAGCCAGCTCAGCTCATACCCCTCTTCAGACCTAAGCACAAGCCAGTAACCCAAATGCAGATATTTAAGATCCTTTTTCCTTACTCGAGAGATTCAGAAAACTCATCGCATGCTCAGGTGACACCATGGCTGTCTAAAGAGAGGAAGCTACACTAAATTAAGCAGAGTAGTCTCCATTCCTCAGGGCCTCTGCTGCTGCTCTTCAAGTTTTTAGGAGACCTCAGGTTTTTGGTGCTTCTGGTTCTCCCTCTCCATGTGTGAGCCCCACAACAATCCACATGTGCCCCAGAAGTTGGGAAGATGCCTGCAGCCTAGAACTGACACCAGGATGAAACAGCATCTCTGAAGGAAAACCCACACGTGCTCTCTGTAACACGGAGTAACCAAAGAGCTGCAGGAACCTGGTGGTTTCTCCCCTTATCAGACCCACTGCTGAGCAAGTCTAAGTCATTACAGCAACAGGAGAAAACCAACCCAACAATACCTGGAGAGCTCTGTGCCAGGTTCGAAACTCAGGGCAGTTGACGAGCAGTATATGGGAAAGGCAGGAGAAAATCTCCCCATTTGGGCACAGCAGGTACCTCTTCAGAGGTAACAAAAAAGACTTCAAGCTCTAAACATTCCACAATGTGATGTTTCAATCCCAGGGAAAGTATTGAAACACCAAGTTTCATGTTTAGGTATGAAACTACATTAACAGCTCCTCATCCGTGCTTAAAATTACTAGTTTAATAGGTCAATGTGTGATTAAAACTAAATTTTTGGCAGGCACAGATTAGGAAGCTAAAAAAGCAACCCNACAGAGTAGGACATTAACTTGTGCTGCTTCACTCTTGGCTGTCCCTGCCCCGTTCTGGGCTATCAGCTGATTGCCAGCCCAGCTGCCTGCTGGATCCCACGCTGAGAAAGATGAAGAGAGGCATTATGATCACCTCCTCCCACTTTCTGCATAGAAAGGTGGAATTTCAATAATTTTTCCCTTTTAAAGGGACCAAGAACTTTATGTTCAATTCCTTTCTTCATCCCTAATTTCTAATTTTATTTCCCTCCTTTCCATTTCTCCCTATCCCTCCTGGAATGCTTTTACTCATAAGCCTCAGTACACTGTACAGAAAATCTCCTTTGAACAGCACAGCATGGGAGACCTGTAGATATGGACAGTATCCGGGAAACAGCTGGAGATTTCCCCTCCTGTAAGAATCCCTAAGGCATCCTCCAGAGCTCTTCAGAAATACCACCTCCTCGTGCTGTCCCAGGATCCTGGAAAGGCAGGAGGTTCATAAAGGTGGAATTAATAGTCGGAGAACACCTGTGTCAGTTCTGTCCATGACAATTGAGGATGATCCAGGGAACAGCAAACTTCTGCAGTCTACTCCAAGATTTGCCACTGCTGGATTACAGATGTTGGCATTAACACAACTGCCAAGTCCTACCAGCATTCATTTCATGGACATGCTGATCCTGGGTTTGTCCAATCACTTTTTTTGTTCGTCCAACTTTCTAAATCAACAGCGCCTACATAGCTCCAGAACAACATTCAGACGTCTGCTGCCTGCTTTTTAAAGAAACCCTCCCAATCCCAAGTCTCAGGCATTTCAGACTGCCCAGGATAGGCAGCTTCTCATCCACCTTGAGCTCTGCTTTCTCTCTCCATACGTTTTCCAACCCTGGTGAAGATGCAATGACCAGAAATGCACAACACAATAGGAGTAGTCACACACTCACCCACTGCAATTCACTCGGTGTATTACTCAACGACCGCAATCCTTAATCAGATTAATATTTCAGCCTTCCAAAAAATAAAACAATGTGTACTACCTGTAGGAAGCAAGAGACCAGTGCACCAACAACAACCGAGTCAATGCCAGAGGGATGAATCCTAGCGGCTCCAAGCCATGCCCATGCCCATCAAAGGGTTTTGCCCACTCACCTGTAAAAGAGTTGGTTTCACATGGCAAAAACCCCACACCTCCCATTGTGCTCCTGAACAGCATGGCAGACACCCAAAAATCCTGTTCGACTTCTCAGCAAATTTTCCCATTCAGCTGTCAACTTCAGAGGAGTCTGGCATTTTTAGAGGATGGCAGAAGAGCTCCAGAAGTACTCTGAGTACTCCTGAGTACACATTGAAGGCATCTTCTTCATTATGCTTGTAGGTTGAATCACATATTTAATTAGAAACAGCTTCAATGAGAAGTTGCTAAAGTTGAACATGGAGGATAAGTCTCACCTCACACAAGGAGGCAAACCCACGCAAGGAAGCACATGCCAGAACTGGCCACCTCTGTGCACCATCTCACACATACTACAAACTTCTCCCAGAAGCTGAAGTAAAGTGCTATTTCGCAGATAAGCTTCGTGTTACCTTGAAGGCCAACATTACATTTCCCACAGTTCAGAAATTGCATCAGTATGAAGCTTTGATTCAACTTCCACTTTCAAGCCCTAATCTTCAGTGTAGCTGTCAATTAGAAATGTTTGTTACCAAGTAATCTGCTCTACGCACCACATCGTGTCTGTGTCCTTTGAAGCCTTAATACCCACTGGTGAGGATGGCTTTGTACCAGTAGGTCACTCGTGAACCTTTTGCACTGCATTCAGATCTGGAGTTAATTCCTGCCAACAGCCACGCTGGAAGCGTTGGCCAATGACAAACACAAAAAGCTGTTTGGCATCATCGAGCCTCAAAGCTCCATCCACCACACAAAAACAGTGTTTACGTGCTGAGAGAGATACAAGTAGAAAGTCCTTGCAGCACAAGGTCATACCAAGCTCGCTGGAAGACTAAATTTAGCCACCTGTGCCTCAGGCATGTCTGTTAGTTATGGGAAGCTTGGATACTGGTGTGGAGCACTGGTCCTAGGGTAAATCCCATGGAACACTTCCATTTAATTGCAAATGATCTTGAAGCTATTAATGGGGAGCCCGATCCCAACCCATCAAAGAGGAGCTGTCTCTGAGTACCCCACAAGCTCGGCACCGGGACACTGCGATCCTGTTAGGGCTGGTTTGCTCGAATGTGCAAACTACTACATTCAGAGTCAGCAGGAGGAGCTCAAGAAGATTTAACAGATGGGGTTTCAGAGCAAATATATTTTAGAACACCTCCTTAGCAAGCACATTTCCTCCTCTACCTCACCTCACACTACAGTTCTAACAGCTACACAAGAGCGGATAGACAAGAACTCAGGGATTATTCCAAGCTTTTGTAAATGTTAGCAGAGGCTGATTAAACAGTTTGTGAAGACAAGCCTCGATTTACCAAAAAGTGTCTCAGCCAACAGTATTGTCAAACATTTAATAATTTTCCAAGCTAAAGAGGCAAGGGTTCTTCAACTGTGTTAGGTCTTAGGATCACTATTAGCCACGAGCCCACAGAAGGATCACAGAAGTCAACTGAGCTTTGATGTCCAGGATCACCGCAAGAGTCTACCTACAGGAAAAAACAAGTTAAAGAATCTGGTTTCAAGACATCACTGTAATATTTCTGAACTATCTGCCTCAGCCCTACAGGGCTTCAGAGATGCTCAAGAACTTATTTTGATGCCAGAAACTCAAACAGGAGCATTAGCTCAAGCATGCAAAGCCAGGATTACTAAGATGACTGCACCAGGTCCAACCAGGCACAAGGTTTCTCACATTAGATGTTGAGTGTATATGTTCCAAAAGGCATCTGGAAGTCACGCTCCATCCCCTAATGCCTCTGCAAACAGATGGTGACACAGAAGGCTACCTGAACATCCCGCAGTCACCCTGCACATCACTGCTCTTACCAAACCTGTCCCTGCAGAGGCCCCAGCCAGGAGGATGCCATGACCCCTAGGTCCCCCAGCCAAAACCTGTAGCTATCACCACAGCTGCCGAGTTTCCCCCAAATCCCGGTCTTCAATCACATGGTCTCCTTAAAGTCGAAGCACCAGGAAGAACGGAACAAGTGGTTCCAAAACATCCCGCTCCCAGTCATGGAGCTTGACAGGCAAAGGCATTCTGGCATACCCAGTAACTCCCACCACTTAGAAGGGATAAAAAACACCAAGTACCAGTGCTGTACCCAGAAAATCCACACAAAACTGAAGAACTGTGACTTGTGTTGGAGCCTAATACCAGTCTTGGATTTTAATCACAGAATATCAGGTATCTCAGCAGAGATATTCCCCCCAGAGATGCAAAGCACAGCCCAGCAATGATTTACCACGCTGGCATTGCATCTGTCCCAAGCCAAACTGAAGCCTCAGTGCTGCCAACACTGCACAGAGCTGCTTCAGAACAGGAAACTGGTCAAAACCTTTCCAAAGAGCGGACAGCTGGGAAGCAGTATCAGATGCCAAAGTGGCTACAGGCCTGATGTCAGCTGCAGGATGATCATTTGAAGAACCTGAGGGCCTCCAAAGCATCCAACCCAGCACTGAAGGCAAGCCAGCTGAGGTAGGCCATGGCTAGAAAAATGAGAGAGCAACCAGGGAGTGAAAATTATTCAGGGTGGGGAAGAATCATAAAATCATAGACTCATTTGGATTAGAATGGACATTAAAGACCACCTTGTTCCACCTCCTGCCATGGGCAGGGACACCTTCCACTACACTAGGTTGCTCCAAGCCCCATCCAACATGGCCTTGAACACTTTCAAGAATGTCACTACCTGGAGGAATGACACACAGCAGGTATTTTGGAAGCATTTATTTCCATCTAAGAAGTTACTTAAAACACGTGCTGCCCCAGTCCCTTTCCCCAGAATAAACCAGAGTGCTGTGACCTGCCAAAAAGCGACAGCAAGAATGAGTCGGCATGAAACTCCTAAAGGCGAGACCTTTGAAGTCTAACCCGGACTTGAAAAGAGACAAGTACAAAGCTTGTGGCCTCTGCTTCATTAGAATAAGATGTTAAACATTCTTAAGTTTCATTTGCTCATTGAAACTTTTCTTTTAAGATCTAGGAAATAAAAATAAGCTCAGAAACTAAACTGGCCTTGTGCATTACAAAGGAAGACAGTTACAAGGTAACTAAGGACGGCCAAGATCGGGCAGGATGGGATTGCCGCACAAGGAAGAAGTTTGTTCCAACCTTGAGAAGAGTCAAACTCTTCCATTACACTTGCCAGAATTGCCACTGTCGGTGAACAATATTAAAGCCGTATTTTAGAGAACTTCCTCTCATTTGTTGTAACAGACGCAAACAAACAGCAGTCAGATCTAGAAGGAATTTTGAGTGAGGAATGAAAGTTTGAAGATCCAGCAAGTCTGAGAGACTTCAAACTGCTACTTTTTCAAAACCCACCTAAAGAATTTTATATAGGAGAAGTAACCTTAATGGCTGGGCTCAATGATCTTAAAGGCGATGCCAACATGTACAAGTCAATGAGTCTACAGTCAATTTATATACCTGATTCATATACCTGCTGAGCTAGACAGATGCAGACAGATTTCCTGTGTTAGCTTTCCTTGCTGTGAGCCCTCCATTAATGTGAAGGATGACAACTGAAATGATCTGAATCTATCCTCTGACTTGTAACTCAGAAATGAATGTGCAAAACAAAGGAAGACTGAGTTTGGCTTATTTCTACAAACAAGGTATTATGTGTGCCAGGGCCTCAACACCCTTACAGAGAATTTCTTCCCAATATCAAATCTAACCCTGCCCTCTGGCAGTGAGAAGCCATTCCCCCTTGTCCTGGCACTCCAGGCTCTTGTCCCAACTCCCTCTTCAGTTTTCTTGGAGCCTCTTTAGGCACTGGAATGGGCTCTAAGGTCTCCCTGGAGCCTTCTCTTGATGAACACCCCCAGCTTGGCTCCAGAGCAGGAGGACTCCAGCCCTTGGAGCCCTTGGCCTCCTCTGGACTGGCTCTAGCAGTTCCATGTCCTTCTGATGTTGGATCCCAGAGCTGGAGGCAGCTCTGCAGGTGGGGTCTCACCTGAGTGGGGCAGAGGGGCAGAATCCCCCATCCACCCCCGTCCTGCTGCCCACACTGGGGGATCAGCCCAGGGCATGGCAGGGGTTAAATCATGAACTGAGCTCTGCAGCAAATCAGTAAGATCGAAGAGACCATCTTTTCTAACATAAAATAGCTCCAGGAAACATGTCAGACAGGTTGGTTTCACAGAGTTCAAATAGGTTTCTCCTACAACTTGATTTAACTACCTTTGGCACTGATGCACAACGATTCCTTGTGGGCTGGGAAAAAGGAGTAGCTCTATAGGAAGCAGGTATTTCAGAGTTTTCTTAACCTCAGCACAAACTGCATGAACCTCCCAGGCTTTATCACTAGACATTAAAACATGTATATAGGACAGCAGCTACTCAGGATATTTAATAAATGATGTGGCCTCCTCTAATGCACCCCACACAACGTGGCCAACTCATCTAGAGAGCTACAGAGACACAATGACCTCAGGAAAAAGATTTGGGACTGCAGAGAAACCTTCGCATTTTTGTAAACAGCCACAATATTCCCAGCCTAAAGGAATGTCATAATATAACCATAAGAAGAAGGGAGGAAAAAAAAANAAGGCGATGCCAACATGTACAAGTCAATGAGTCTACAGTCAATTTATATACCTGATTCATATACCTGCTGAGCTAGACAGATGCAGACAGATTTCCTGTGTTAGCTTTCCTTGCTGTGAGCCCTCCATTAATGTGAAGGATGACAACTGAAATGATCTGAATCTATCCTCTGACTTGTAACTCAGAAATGAATGTGCAAAACAAAGGAAGACTGAGTTTGGCTTATTTCTACAAACAAGGTATTATGTGTGCCAGGGCCTCAACACCCTTACAGAGAATTTCTTCCCAATATCAAATCTAACCCTGCCCTCTGGCAGTGAGAAGCCATTCCCCCTTGTCCTGGCACTCCAGGCTCTTGTCCCAACTCCCTCTTCAGTTTTCTTGGAGCCTCTTTAGGCACTGGAATGGGCTCTAAGGTCTCCCTGGAGCCTTCTCTTGATGAACACCCCTAGCTTGGCTCCAGAGCAGGAGGACTCCAGCCCTTGGAGCCCTTGGCCTCCTCTGGACTGGCTCTAGCAGTTCCATGTCCTTCTGATGTTGGATCCCAGAGCTNTAAGGAGAGTAGAGGCAGACAGGAAAAGAATTTTCCCATCTCCCCAGTGAATATCCCCAATTCCTTTATTAAATGCTCAGAGCAGCAAATCCAAGCTATTCAATTGTCTTCCACAACACAGAAACTGTCAGGCTGATCTTGAGGGTGGAATCACTGTCAACTTTTCAGGCTATTAAGCTGTTCTCTGGAAGAGATTTGCACAAAAAAGGACGAGCAAAGCAAACCAGAAGATTCAGACAGGTAAGAGACACCTATCCATTGCAGGAGATGGGCTGCTCCAAATGGATCTGACAGGAAGGAAGAACATGCAAAAAGCCACAAGAAAATGGCAATTTCATCCCTACTGAGTTTCATTGTTATTTTTACCAATTTCTAGAAAAAAAAAGGGATTGTTTAAAAGGTAAGGAGAGTCTCATGAACCAGAAATTAAATGGGCCATTTAACAAGGAGCTCAAATATCTCCTCCCTCAAGTCAAAAACAAAGGTGGGGGGGGTGTGGGGATGTTAATGTGGAACATAGAGATGAAGTAGGTACAACAATGCTGAGCTTTTACCACTTCATGGAATCCCAAAATGGGTTGGGTTAGAAGTATCTTAAAGCCTATTTCGTTCCATCCCCCTGTTAGGGACAGGGACACCTTCCACTAGCCGAGGTTGCTCCAAGCCCTGTCCAACCTGGCCTTGGACACTTCCACAGATGGGGCAGCCACAGCTTCTCTGGGAAACGTGTGCCAGGGCCTCCCCACTCTCACAGGGAACAATTTCCTCCCAGTAAACCATATAACCCTGCCCTCTGGCAGTGGGAAGCCACTCCCACTTGTCCTGGCACTCCAGGCTCTGGTCTGCAAGGGTACAGCCAGCAAAAGAGGAGGGAAGTGTCGAGAGGCAAAATTCAGGCTGAGAATAGCAAGAGTTGTGTGACAGCATCTCAAAGAATGGCTCCCACACTCGAGTTTGGATTCATTAGGATCTGAGAAAGTTTTGGAACAATTGGAAGCCTGTACAAGAAAGGACTGAATGGATCAAAACAGCACCACGACAGTGGCCCCTGCAATCAAAATCAAAGGCTCCTCTCACACTGCACAAGAGGAGTAGAGAAAGTTAGCAAATCCAGAGAGGAGTATATTTGAGGAGGATGCATCTTTGGGGGGAAAGAAGGTGATTCATAAGAGCCTCATCGCCTCAAGAACTCCTACAGACGGGACAAGAATTAGCCATGTGAAAATCCACAGCTAGAAAAAAATCAATACAGTGCAAGTCAGATGGAAAGACAAAAACAAGGGTCAGGAGTGTTTCTTCATAAATACTGGAAGTCTAAAAGTATGACAGAAAAACTCAAGTGTCTGGTTTGCAAGTGGACATAGCAAGTTCATTCAAAACAGTGGAGAGTAGAGGAGCCACTAGACATTAACAAAACCCACAAGGACTAAGCAAACATTTAGAGGACCAAACCTGACACCACCATTTGAGCAACTCGAGATTTTTGTGTCAACAAGAAATCCCCTGTAAATCAGAATTACAAGTTTAAACCAGGAAAATAGATCCTCAGACTCTGGAAGCAGCAAGAGCAGCTGTCCCACTGTCACCAGTGGGCTGCACAAGCAGGACACCCGGCGTTAACCAGGCCCCACACCCTTCCACGGCACCAGAGCAAATGCCAGGTCAGTGTGTGACACTGGGACCAAGTTCTTAAACAGCAAAAAGTGATTCCTCCCCAGGAGGGGTTGAGAGAAGCAGCAACTCATAGAACCATGGAACGTGTGGATGAGACCTTAAAGCTTATCCCATTTCACCCCCTGCCATGGGCAGGGACATTTTCCACAGTCCCAGGGTGCCCCAAATCCTGTCCAACCTGGCCTTGGACACTTCCAGGGATAGGGCAGCCACAGCTTCTCTGGGCAACCTGTGCCAGGCCTTTGCCACTCTCATAGAGAAGAATTTCATTTTAACATGTAATCTAAACTAATTCCTGCCTTCAGTTTGCATGGCAGTTGGAATATTGGTGCGATCTGACCAAGTAATCAAAGCCAACCCATCTGTACAGCAAGCTTAAATGTCCAAGAAGGAAACAACAGCTAAATTTACGAGCTTTTAGTAAGACAAAAAAGGTTAGAAGCCACATGATCTATTATTGTGTTAATGAATCATCAGACAATATCTCTCAAAAATTAAAATTGTGTTTTATACGCGCTCTGCTGAGCTTGGCCATCTCCTCTCTCCCTGCTTGACCCCAGAAATCAGGCTTTTGGTGGCAAAAGACAATGTGGTTACAGCAACAGCCTCACTTTACCCCAAAGTCACACAGAAGGAGATGGGGAAGTGCCCTAGGTTAAAGCTGATACCTGAAAGTCTCTTGGCCCAGCTTTCACAGAACGATTCAGCAGCATCTAGGCAACCACAGCCCAGGCAGCCATGCTGCACAAACCAGAGCTGGCCTAAAGACCAGCCTCAATTGCTGCAGGGCTAATTATATTGTACAAAATGAAGCCATGTCTCAGGAGTCAGAGGCTGTTGTCTTTTTTAACCTTTTCCTTCTTCCTTTTGCAGTGGACAGAGCATATCAACAAGGGAAAAGCAGCTGATATATTCCATTGAAAAAAGCAAGAATACTGCATGGCAGAATCCATCAAAGCTCTCTGGAGAAAAAATCTACAGGATAAAAGGAAAAATCCTTCATGTACATAACTAAGGGGGTAAAAAAGGGGGAAGAACATATCACTGGTCCGTTTTGCAGCAGAAGGGACTCACCAAAGGATTCTGCTTGACACAGAGCTGTGTTACTCAGATGACAACATTTGCTACTCTGAATAATTCAGGATGAGAAGTAAATAAGAGCCATGACTCCAAGGAATTGCAGTAAAATCTCGTGATATGAGTGGGTGATACAATTCACAGAGCAGCACATCAGGAACAACCACCCTAACGTCAACTTCAAGAAACATGACAGACTGAACTCAAGCCAACCCTAGGAAGCAGGACTACACCAGAGTATTCCACAAAAACCGTGGCTCCACGGTTTTAAGATCACTAATGAACACACTAATGAGCACAACATTTGTAATTGCAGAGATAATAATATAGGATAAAATACCTCTAAAATACCTCTAAAAAGGTACCTGCACCATAAATATAACCCAGCACCTCTGTCAACATCCCCCGTTGTCCTGTGCCCCACCCCTCCTACGTTACCTGTCTCAAGGAGGCTGGAGCAGAGCTGGCAATGACATGAAAAACAAGAACCACAGAAAGTCTAAATATTTGAGGACAATTCAGCCAAGAGACTACCAGGAATGGAAAAAGTATTTTCCTAAAATCATAAATATCATGAAGAGAAGTGCGAAGGTTCCTAAATTCAACACCTGGCTCACTGAGGTCATGAACTGCTGGAGAGAGAAAAATAAAGCACTATTTCCCTGGATTAGATCTGCTGTGATTGTGTTCTCCCCTCCCCAGGCATCTGCTCCTGGTTACCAGTGAGCAGGATACCAGGCCAGATGGATTCCTGGTCTCATCTGGTAGCACTTTTTAAGGCATTACACAGGATTTCATCTGTTAACCTGAAAATACACAGAGGCTGATTGCTTCCTAAGAGCTGGAAAAGGGAGCAGCGTTAAGGCAGGGAAAGCAGCAAGTGGCTGTGGACTAGGACGGACTTAGGATCTTGCCCAGCTCACAGTGGAGTTCTGAACCTGCCTGAATATTTTCCATTGGTGACTCCAATGCACAGCAAACCAAGTTGTTGCCAATACAGAGAACTGGAACAGCATGAAAGCTCCTGTGGAAGAGCGAGATAGATGGGCTGGAATGAGACAAGGTCACACACTTCATACTTTACAAGAAACACTACTATCAACTGGAAAGCACTTTAATCCAAGAAAAAAGAAAGAGAGATAGGATATTAGCTTGTTGCCATGACCCGTGAGCCACCGACCTGTCTCAGAGATGAAGGATGCCAGCACAAAGGAATGCTCCATGGCACGGTACAGCATCCCAGAGAGCCCTCCCCTCCCATTCTGTGCCCTGCTCCCCTCAGGGATTAGCTCTGAGCAAACACATGCAGGGAAGAGAGCGACAGAACACGGTAAAGAGTGACTGTGTGGTTTGCAAATAAGGAGCCAACAGCTGGGCCAAGCTTTCTGAAAGCACCAACAGAGAAAAGAGCCGATTTATAGGGAGCAACTCTGGCATAAACACAGGCAGGTATGTACCAGCCATAGATAAATTTATTGTGAGAATCTGGTGCAAGTTTTCAGCTCTCATGTCCAGAAAACAGAACTTACACAAAACACAACAAGGAGCCCAAATTGGCCCAAACTTGTGAGGACTTTTGGCCAGCGGTTGAAAACACACAGGTATAGACTTGTAGAGGAAAGCAGAGAGATGAGACTCCTCTTCCTCACCACCCAACAGCTTTTAAAGAATAAAAAACGCACCAGCGGAGTCCAGAAAAAGTGATTTCAGGGCAGGAACCGTTTAAAGAAACACTTGTATCTGAAAAAAGCTTAGGTGCCTATGCAGGGTGTGAGCATAAAGCCCAGATATTATCAAGCCAATAGTCTAAAATTTCACTGGAGTCGGCAAGATTTTTGCCAAAAGGCTGGAATATCAGCAGTGCCGGGGTGCCACTACATCGGCAGCCAGAACTTCAACATGGAAACTGAGATTTCCCTGGCAGCTCTTACCTCCATCCTCCACTCTTCCTAAGTATATCTGCATGTTTTTTCACTAATAATGATATTTTTTATTATTATACACCATGATACTTAAATTCTTCTCTTATCTGGTCACACCTTGCCAGTGGTCACCTTCCCTGAACAAGAACTCCTGCTGATATTTATCATTGGCAGCACCTCCAGCTCATCCCTGACTCCAAGAGCTCCAGTATGAGCCCAGCTTCACGTGGAAATAACCCGTGTGTGCATCTCTCTACAAGAGCAATGTCACGAAACGCAAATTCTCTCATCAGTAACACTTCACCACCCAGGTGGAACTTCCAAAACTTGAGCCACTGGCAAGTGCTGAGGAATTTTGCAACCTGAATCTCTGCAAACTCATAACTCTAAGGCACTCTTTGTTTTTTTTTGGAATGTATCTGTGGGAAAATGCTGCTAATATTTGATAAGAGCTTCTCAACAGGAACAAAGCTCACGATTCCCAGTTCACCCATCATCCTCTCCCAACAGAGACCGAGTTACCAACACAGCACTGAACCAGGGATGTCGAGATGGTTTATCTGGGTAAATCACAGCCAGCAGCTGGGAAGCTGAGAGAAGGAAAAGGCAGGTCCTGAAGAACTTGGGGAGTGGCTGCATAAGCTGACAGGCATTAGGTCACTAGTAAAAAAAAAGTCAAGTCTGACGTCACACCGGTGACAGTGGGACTTCAGGCATGTTACGGTGAGCCCAGAAACCAGAAATGAGGTGGGTAGAAAACGTCACACGAAGTCAGGCACGGCAGGCAGCTTAACAGAGCCTGGACTCTGCTCAGAAGACTTTCCATGAACAGAGAAGTCACTGTCGAGAAAGGCTAAAGGGAACTGCTGGTAGCAGTGAAACCTTTGGAAGGGAAGATGTCACCCTCCTGAGGCAGTTGAGGCCACCCCATCCCTGGAAGTGTCCAAGACTAGCTTGGACACGGTTTGGAGCAGCACGGTCTAGTGAAAGGTGTCCCGTGGCAGGGGGTGGAATAAGATGACCTTTGAGATCCTTCCAACCCAAACCATCCCGATTCCATGATTTCGATAAGACAACAAACCCCAACCCTTAGAGTCCCACACTGTGTCAAACAGCATATGGAAATCCTTCCCAGACGTAGGGGGAATATACAACTTCACACAAATAAGTTGCTGATACACCTCCAGTTACACAGAGCACTTCGCTTCCTTACACTGGGAACACCACCGGGCTCAGCAGCTCCCAAGGCACCCCCAGCTCCTTCCCCGGCAGGTCCCTGCCCCGCACTCCGGGACAGCCCCTCAGCCCGGGCTGCCGCCTTCCCCCGACTCAAACCCCGCCGGGCAGCGCCAGCCCGGCACCGCCAACCCGCCCCGGTTCCCCTCGCCCCCCCCCGGCCGGAGCCGCGACCCCCGGGCTCCCCCGG
>VYZR01066475.1:4658-19892 GCA_013400675.1 Oxylabes madagascariensis
GTGTTACACATTGAACATAGGTTATCAAACCTACCAGTATCATTTAAGGTCATGAAAAGTTAATATCAGTATGAGGATGGGGGAAAAAAAGCATACTTCTTGGTTTGGTTTTTTTTTTTGGTTATGCTTATACTCATTTATATGTGGTCATTTAAAGGATGACTATTGTGATTCTCAGATACCATTAATGTTTGTTAGTACAGCTGGTCACTGAGTGACCAATGAGTGACTGGCAGCTGTGTCTCTTTCATTCACAACTATGGATCATTCCCATCTCTTCGGCTTCCCAGCATGGCAATCCAAGCACCTTCAAACAACACAACATCTCTTCCTAGGGAAGGAAAATCCTATAAAGTGTCACAGCTTGAAACTGCATACAGTTTAGATTTAATTTTTACAGGATCTAATCTATTAAGGTATTACTTAGCTGTTTGAAACATCTGTTTGACAGAGAAAGACTCTCAATGACAATAAACAAAGGAGGATGCGTGAGAAAATAGAACTTTTGGAAGCCAAGATGGAAGAACTAGAAAAAGAAAATCAAGTGTTAAACAGGTAATAAACTTTGCTTTTTCTTAGCTTGAAAAATTACATATGCTCAAGGTATCACTTATTGAAAATAAAAAATACTTCATTAAAATATGAAGTATTTTTGAAGATGTGTTATCTAGATTAGTAACAAGAGTCCAGTCTAATGGCTTTTACAGCACTAGAATTCTTTGAATAGATTGTTTAGGTTGGGCAGCTGAGAGCTTATGAGACAACTGCAGGGCTGTCTCTTCAAGAAGAAAAAATACCTGATAGGCACAGTTGCAGGAATCCCTTTAAAAGAAGGGATTGAAGAAGTGAACAAGACTTCAGAATTTCAAGGGAAACAGGCAGGGCATCCTCTTTGAAAGATGAAGTCCTGGTTTTTCTCTCTTCATCGAGCCCCCATGGAAGGCTTGATTTGAATAATTAATTTAATGTGGCTTCTCTGACTCACTACTGAGAATGGTATTAAAAGCTTAATTTATTTTATGTAAACTCTTATCTATAATAGAGCAGATAGCTAAATGCTTAGAGGGACATTTAGACAGACATGTAAGCAAAAGAATCTACACAGATCTTCTATCTTCCAGTTTATAGGTAGACACTGGGGGTGTTAAACAGCAGAGCACTTGTGGAGATCTGTGCTGCTGTGTTGGGATAACAAAGATCTTGAGCAGTAAGAAATCTGTTATTTCCTAGACAGAATGTTTCCTCTGAAGAATATGCTCGCCTCCAGAAGAGGCTAAAGGACTTGCAACGTCGGCACAATGAATTCCGGAGTATAATTCTGAATCCTGACATACCATCACTCAATCCAGTCGGTATAACGCCATCATCTGCCTTGCCTCCTGGGCCTGCATCATCCTTCTCCTTTCTTCAGGTGGTGATATATTACAGCTGTGAAAATAATACAGCAAAAGAGAGTACTGAAACAGTTCTTTTTTACTGGCCTTAGTCTTAAGGAAGGTGTATTTCATCTTTGAACTGAAGTAAGAAATTTTGAGTTATCTAGAGATGTTGTCTTCCTTGCAATAGGAAGTAGTACTTGAAAGACAAAGGATATGTTACAGAATGTTAACAACCAGGTAGTTTTAAGCCAGTTCTCCTTACTTTGTCCTTCCCTTCAGAGGCTTTAAATGGCTTCTTCTGAGCAAGAAATGCTAGTGTGGTTCTCACACCATGGTTTCATTATTACAAAGCAATATTGCTACTCTTGATTTCTTGTGTGGTTAAAAGCATCTTAGGCTGAGCTGCTGAGGGTGAAAATCTCTGGCTGAGGTTGATCAGGTTGATTTTACAGATTCATGGTTACTGAGACCTCAGGTTTGTGTGCTCCTTCATCTGAGAGGAGAAACAACTGCAAATGTTTCTTCCTGATGCTGTTCATCAAGAATGTCAGAAAAATACCCACAAAACACTGATGAGTGAAATTTAACAAATAAGAATGTTTTGGACTTTACAGTTTTTATTTTCCTTAAAGAAAATGAATGTATTGCTCATTTTGGTCCATTGTAAGTGTGCAAAATGTAACAGAGCCACATTTTTTTTCCTTTTAATTTCAAGGAGGAGCAGCATCAAAGAGAGCTTGCCCTGCTTGGCAAGCGGTTGGAAGAACTAGAAACCAAACAAAGAAAACAGCTGGAAGATCTTGGACCATGTAGAGAGCGGGTAATGGCGGGGTACAGGGACTTGGCAAGAAATAAGATCACTGGAGAAGATGAAGCACAAAGCAAGGACTCCAAATAAAATCTGTGCACTCTCAATGCTGTTAGCTTTCAATAACTTATCCTTTGTACATGCTTTTCATATTTGCCAAAAACATGGTTGTATGTGCCTGAATAGCATAAAATATATTCTACAGAGTTACCCCTTTGTGGCTCAACTTGTTTAACTGCTGGGTCTAAGGACAAAAGTACCTTTTCTCACTGGGAATCATAAAAAGGATATGCAGAGTTGCCATTCATGGTGGGGCTGCACCCTGAATTTGTTTTACCAGTTTGGTGATATTTAGCATAGCAGCAGTTACAGGCTCAATATTGGGACTCAATTGCAGACAGTTTGTTTCTGGTCCACTAGACTTCCTACTTCTCTCAAGTGCCTGCTCCTCTGGGCACGTGTGGGGGAAGTGAAGTCCCTTCCACTATAAGCCAAGAGCAGGTTTGGGATGATTTGATGAAGCTGAATAGCCGTAAGCCTGTGGAACCTGATGTGATGTGCATCACATGATCCTGAGGGAACTGGCTCATGCTGTTGCTATGTTTGGAGGTCTTTGCAATCAGGTGATGTCCTCAGTGACTGGAAAAAGGGAAAGATTGCTCCCATTTTTAAAAAGGGGAGAAAGGATGAACCATGAAACTACAGACTGGTGTGCCTCACCTCTGTGTCTGGGATGATCATGGAGCAGATCCTTCTAGAAGATGTGCTGAGGCAAGTAAAAGACAGGGAGGGCATCCAAGGCAGACATCATGGCTTTACTATGGGCAAGTTGTGCCTGAGCAATGCAGCTGCCTATGATGGAGTGTCAGCAATGGTTGACAGGGGAACACCAACAAATGGCATCATTTAGACCTCCTGTAAGGCCTTTGATACGGTCCCACATGACATGCTGGTCTCCAGATCGAAGAGACATGGATTTGATGGATGAATAGCCATTCAGTGGATAAGGAATTGGCTGGATGGACATAAGCCAGAGAGTTGTGGTCCATGGCTCTGTGTCCAGGTGGTGGATGGTGACAAGTGGGGTCCCTCAGAGCTCACTCTTGGGACTGATACTCCTTCAGTATCATCGATGACAGACTGAGATTGAGTGCAGCCTCAGCAAGTTTGATGACAGGAGGCTGAGCTGTGCAGTTGACACAACAAGAAAAGATGTCATCCAGAAGCGGGCCCATGGGGACATTATGTAGTTCAGCAAGTCCAAGTGTAAGGTGTTGCATCTGGGTAGGGAAAATCCCAAATGTGAGAGTATAGACTGGGAAAAGAAGCCACTGAGACCAGCCCTGCAGAGAAGGATGGGGGAGTTATGGATGAATGGTGGGTCAGAGCCAGCAGTGTGCATTCACAGCCCTGAAGGCCGGCCCCATCCTGGGCTGCAGCAAAAGCAGCATGGCCAGCAGGGCAAGGGAGGCTTCAGGGAGACATTATTCTTCCAGTACCTAAAAAGGAGAGGGACTTTTCCTATGTCCAGAGAGTGTCAGGACAAGGGTCAATGGTTTTAAACTGAAAAAGGCCAGGTTTAGATATTAGGAAGAAATCCTTCATTGTGGGGGTGGTGAGGCACTGGAACAGGTTGTCCAGAGAAGTTGTAGATGCCCCATTCCTGGAGGTGTTCAACGCCAGGTTGGATGGGGCTTTGAGCAACCTGTACTAGTGGAAGGTGTGCCTGCCCATAGCAGGGCGATTGGAACCAGATGATCTTTGGTCCCTTCCAAGACAAACCATTCTGTGATTCTGAGAACCATTGGTAAGACTCCTTCTCGGTAAGGTTTGTTTTTCAGTATTTTTCCATAAAGTCAAAACACAAGAAGCTTTGAAAATTGTTTTCAAGGATTGGGTTGTTTAAAACTGACAATTAATACAAAAATTAAAAAAAAAAAATTATAAATCCTTTAACGCTTGATATCCTCTTACTCCTTCAATGGGAAAGTTATGCTACCAGTATGCTACTCTGGGTTGCAGTTTTGATCACTAACAATGCTGTAATCCACATCTAGGTTGGTATTTTGATGCAGTTAAAAAGGATAAAATAAAATTTTAAAAGCTCTGAAAACTTCTATTTGCTACTCTTGACAATGTGCCTCTTGTATTTCTATAATGGGCATTGGTAGTAATTGGGTTTTTTTAATATAATATAGCAGAGCTGAGTATAACAAATTGCCTTCACATGTAAATGTAAGTCTTTGTTCCTACTCTAATTTGTTAACTACAACAAAAATATTTATTCTAGGTTGAATAGATTTATTTTTTTTGGTTTGTTATCAGTCTAGTAAAAGAATTTTGTGAAGGATCAATGATTTATCTAATTTTTTCCCCTGATAATCCAATAATGATGATTTTCCTGGAAGAGTAGGAATTTTTTAAACTGTGTTTTATTTGTTTGTATTTGGTTTGTTGCTGTTGTTGTTGTTTTCAAAATACTGCAACAAAAATACGGGACAGTGAGAATACACTGTGCAATCTTTTGTAATAGGTTATTGAGTATTACTGTTAGACTGTAGGAATGGCAAAAGAATGACACTGGCGTTGACTCAACTCTTTTCTCCAGAGGCTGCATTTTTAATTTTCCATAGTGTGTAAGTATAAGGATTTGTCTTGATTCCAGGTGGGACAGGGTTAATTTTTGAAGTAGCCAGGAGGGCTATGGCTGGGAGCTAGGGTTATTCTACACCACCTCATTTTCTGGGATCAGGGGAAGGGGATCCTTCTGGGTCATGTAGCATGCCAGGCTCCATGTAGTGAGCAACCACGTGTGAATCTGCTTCCCTTCTACCCTCTGTCATTAGTATTGTTGCTGTTACTGTGCATTTTCTTCTTTCATTGCTGTTTCCAGAAAGTTGCTCTTAACCCATGATCTTCACCTTTTCTGCCTCCAGTTCTCTTCTCCATCCTGCCCCAGGGGAGGTGAGGCAGTGGGAGAGCAGAGCATGGTTTCCAGTGTGTCAGTGGGAGAACTAAATTCGGAATACCATTCCTAAACCTGGGCTGCGCGTTCTTGGGGAATTTGTTAAACTTCTCTGAGAAAAACAGTGTAGCTATTAGAAGTAACAGAAGCTTTATCTGTTGCCTGGTGCAGTATGAACTTGTACAAAGTAACTCTGTGCCCGAGGCGGCTTTGACAATTAGGATGGTCACCAGCATCTGCCAGCATGGAATGGTTGCAAAGAGCAGCTGTCAGCAGCTTCGTCTGTCTCCAGCTGCGGCTGTGTCAGCAAGGTGCCCTCTGATGTCAGGGGACAGGGGAGGTTTATACAAACCAGGTAAGACTTGGAGGGCAGAAGAAGGGTAATAGCAGGAGGAAGAATGATAGTCAGCACCCGGTTTGTGGGCTGCCTTTCCCAGTTGGTCTCAGGCTTTTTGTGTGAAAGCTTATTTCCTGTCCCTTAAGCACCTTCTCCTGAAAGGAGGATTATTGGGTTATCATCCTTTTAAACATTTTCAGCTTTTTAAAAGTATCATCACCCTCAGAGCCTTTAAGCGGTGCAGTTAAGTGCAAATCCTGAAGGCTGTGAAGAGGTGTGGCGGGCACTGCATAAGCAGCCTGCCCTAAGTTTGTTGCTGCTTCCCACAGGTCAGCTGCTTCATCTAGCCCAGGGAATCCCCCTCCATTCAGACTGCAGGAGGTCACTGCTCAGCAGCTTCTGGAGTTTAGGCCAGTGACTCCCCTCCCCAGCATCATCAGACGTTGTATTGTGCCTTCCTGTTCCTCTTCTTTCCAATTTCAGTGTGATGGAAGTGTGCTGTGCTGACCTGCATGGCTCTGTCCTGGAGGCCCGCAGGGCTGAAGCTGCAGCACTATTTCTCACCTGGTGCCCCTCCATGTCTTATACTCCATTCCTTGAATTGTTACCAGCTGTGTTTGCTTTCTTGTAACCATTCTAAAGTACACAATCAAACTAACCTCCAAATGCTTTTATTCTAGATAAACCCATACAAACACCAACATGTATTTGTCATTTGCACTTTTTTTAACCATTCATTTTAAACAACAGATTAACTTCTGTACAACAGGAATTACTTTACACATTAGTAAGATTTGACTTCAAACTAGATGACTGCAAAATAATGCTCTGTAAGCTAGCATTAGAAACAGGCTGTTTGCCATAGCAGTTTGCCTGTAAACATGGGAAAGTAAGTTGAAGAGAAGTTTGCTTTTCATTTCTGAGGATGCGATTAGAACTGTTGTGTTGCCATGTACCCATAATAGTCAGAGGTGGTTCTTTTTCTCTGTGTAACAGTAATGGCAGATTGCAGATATGGAAGTGTGCCGATGTTTCGTGTGCTGACCCAAACTTACCAAAAGAGCCACAATCACTTAATTACACTTCACATCACTTCGAGAGATCCACTTGATGGATTACAAAGTCCCAGTATGACTTAAAAATGGTTTACTAACAGAGTGACGCTGCTTAGGAGGCTTGAATAAAAGGCAATAATCCTATTCCAGGCTGTAGGTAAAGCTACAGGTCCTGCTTCAACACATACTTAATCTCTAGAAATCATTAAAGCTATTGTAGCAAACAAGCAGTAGTACAAATACAGAATAGGACTGATTTTCATTTCCTCATCAATATAAACACATATAGTGAAGTTCACAGGATCAGACCCACGCAAACAGATTATATTTTACAGCTTTTCAAGCAGAAATGTTGGAGTTGTTTTTTCTGCCTGTACAGAAGGTTACTGTTGAACAAAACTATCACAGTTCATTAGAATGCACTGACAGCAAACACCTGAAGTAGAAAGTGTAATCTGCTCCTGCCTCTCCTTCAATATGAATTACTGTGCTTTTTCTATTTACTTGATGCTGCTTTAAAAGGTTAGATTAAGAACGATAAAAATCAAGCCCTTACGTGCAGGTATTCCAAGCTTAAGTGCTAGTCAAACCATGGTCCACTCCTTTAGGACAGAGGGCAAGATAGGTTAGAGGTGGGTGGGTTTTTTCCAATTAAAATGAACTTATCAAAATACATTGTGCCAGACAGAGAACTGCAACATTGTAGTGCCGTGTCCTGAACAAAGCCATACATTCCATCAAGTATAAAGTGTAAACTTAATAGCAAGTGTAAGACTTTAATTAAAAAAACCCCAACAAAGCCATCACAGTATGGGTTGGTTGGTGGCTGCCCTCTCTGGTATGCAAGAGGAACAACTTGTGCAATCACACGGTAGGCAGGGGGCAGAGCAGCAGGACCGCGTTTTTGTGTTTGCTTTTCTCCACATTAACAGCCTGCCTTGCTTCTGCCACAGGCGGTCGGTGTGTGCCGGCACTGGCCAGCCATGGGATTGTGCCTGGGACCAGCTGCCTTTGTGACCAGAGCAGGCAGCATCAGCACCGATGCCTGAGCTCTGGGGCTCCTCCAATGCAGCACTGTGTGACCCTCTGCTGCCTGGGTGCCCTGCGCAGCTGACTCTGGCTGCTCACAGCCTCAGCACTGGCTTTCTGTACCAAACCTGGGCCATCTCTGCCATTTTCAGCCCATGGCACCTTTCCCACGGCCAAGGCAGGTGACAGCTCTTCCCTCTCCTGTAGGCCACTGTTGCTACACCATTCACCTCCAATGGTGGATCCCTCCAGAAATGTATGGAAATGTATCTCCTTGTCATGAATGCCTTACCTCAAATCTAAGGGCATGTGACAGCCTCAGAATGTGCCTCCTGTGACTGAAGCAGAGCCTGTGGTGACAAACCATTTCAGCTCTGTAGTAGAGCATAGGGTTGTGCTGGTTCTGCAGCAGAGCCGGAGCCACAGCTGCTCTTCTGTGGCCTTGCTCAGTAGCCACTGCACCAGCTTCATCCCAGCAGCACAGCCATGCTCTTGTTTTCTAGCTGGGCCCACTTTGGCCACCAATGCAAATGTAATGGGCACCTTTCTTCCAAAATGGCCAAGCCTCAAAAAACCCCAGCCAGCCTAAGGCAGACAGATATCCCTCACCACCCCACTCCCAGCACATTTGTATCAGTGTCTCAAACACAGTAAGAGATTACACCAGTCTTCCTGTTCTTAAATATTAAACCAACCTTTGACCTGACCCCCCACATGCTAGCTTTAGGTCTGTGAGGCTGTTGTACACAGACGGCAAGGCTGGCCAGGACTGTCAGCATTGATGGCATGGGCTGATCGTGCATCTGAGTACAGGTTTGCGCACCAAAGTGCAGCCATCATCAGCTGCTTCATCAAATCACAACAGTGTCCTGATGCAGTGCAGTTTCAGATGTGAAGCTGCTCACAAGTGTTTCACAGCTTATTTAAGGATGGAAAGGTCAAAAAATGTAAACACAGACTGATGGTGCCTGAATATCCTTCTTCAAAAGCCTCCCCTCACCTCTTCCCCTCAGTGATTCACTTCACTTTGGACTTTCTAACCTAACAAAGGTAAGTCCTGCCACGTGGCATTTGGCCTTCCAACCTCAGACCCACTGTTTCTACTAAACACACTTATCCTAAGTGCCACTTTGGTTGCCAGGTTGTTGTTGGGTTTTTTGATGTGTTTGGGTGGGGGGTGATGGGGGTTGTGGCGGGTTTTTTTGTTTGTTTTTTGTTTTTCTGAAGAGGAACTAGCAAACATTTGACTGGAAGGAAGGAAACTGCAGCTGACCCGTATTCTGAAGCTGGAGCTCACCCTCACAGTTTACCAAGCTGCTGAAAGGATGTGGCGAAACATCAGCTTTTTCTCTTAAAAAACAAGAGGTAAGCAACTTGCAAGTTCACGTGGGCAACTCTGAACTTACAGTGTATTTTGCACATCTCCTATGACCTTATTTTAAAGTAAGCAAAAAGCTTACTAGACAGTATTTTTGAACCAAAGGGTTATGTGTGTTCAAGTACCTAAAAATGCTGACCCTGCCAACATTAGGTCACTTTCACATGCCCCTATGTGAATATGTAACCCTGCCCATATTTCAACCCCAATCGTAGATTACTTGGAATGGTCAGAGTGGAGAAGAGTGTCCAAATGTTTCAAACCCTGTACATATAGTCAGTCAAAACAGTTTTGAGAGCAGTAGCGCTAATATCAAATCCCCCACAGTGATGCTGTGAGTCAGTGCTCTGCTCAATGCCATTTGCATTTTTTCTTTTCATCAAATAAGGCTTTTACTTGCTGGAGCTGTTTCTGGACTTCTTCAAACCCTCGTTCTCGCTCGAGTTTGCTGACAATCTGTTAACAATTAGCAAAAGAGAGAATAATATTTTTAATGCTTATTTTACTTGCTATTTTTTAAAGCCTGCTTTTCTGTGCTCTAACAACTACTGACAGAAAAATCCATTGAGTGCCTGCCTATCTGTAAACATTCTTTTCCAACTTTAACACTTTATTTTAGTGGTTTTCCTTTCAAGTCATTCTGATCACAGGATTTGCAACACATCCACAAAAAAATGACTGAGCCAAGCAAAAAAACCCAAACCAAATTCAACACATGCTCATCTCTCAGAGTGTGAGGTGAGGCAAGGCCAGTGCTCCAGTTTTTACCCTAGAGAAGATTTGCAAGTGATATTTTCTCTTCCTCTGTCCTATAAGCTGACGGCAATAAACAGCCTCTTTTCCTCTAACGCACCCACTTGGCTCTGGTCCAGGTGATAGAATGGAGCACTACTGCTGTCTGAAATCTCTGCTGGCAACGCAGGGACAGGTCTCAGTAAACAATGAAAGAGGTTTAGCTGCTCCCAGTCAAAACCCAGATAGGGAAGAGTAGAGGGAAGATTTCCTTCTAAGGATGGGCTAAATTAACCAGTACTAGCTTCAAAAAAGCAAAAATGGGCACTAAGACTAGAAAGTACATTGAATTCTCCTGTATCAATCATTTTAATGAGCTTAATAAAGGGTGATACCATTTTGAGTATCATTCCAAGCTTGTTTCAAGAGGTGAAGATTTGATGTTGAATCTGGATAATTTGAGATGTTAGAGATCTGAAGTGGTAAGCCAGCTAACAGGTAACTGAGAGCAGGATGACTGCAGCAAGTGCTGGTGCTGTGCTGCTGAGGATGAAAGAGAGAAAGGCCTGGTTGCTGGGAAACCCAGACAACCTGCTGGAAGCGTAAGGAGGCCTTTAGGCAACACACCCCAGCTGGCTCTTATCTGAGTCCCCGCACAGGCACACACAGCCTCTGTTAAGGATGCAGAGCAAAATGGAGTGGAGAATCCTATCATGCAAGGTGGAGGACAGGGATTTTCTTAGAAAGTAGCTTAGAGGTAGTCTGTGACTAAGTACTTTCAGCTGAGAAAAGATTTCGTTAGTGATAGCAGGGACTGGAAACTACAGCTGCTTATTTTTAAGAGAAAGTCTGTTAGAGCAGGGCATTAAGATGACTTTGAGGGGAAAGGAGCAGACACCTCTTGCTGTAAGGCTGTGTGCTCCACCGAGGTGTCTGCACTGACTGTTAAACTGAGAACCCTGGTGCTACAGTCTAATTGATTTCTGAACCTCCAGGGAAATGGAGCACGCGCACATGAGTTGTGGCAGGCACTTGCAGAGACTCTGCAAACACAGTAAAACAAGAAGCCTTGACTATAAAGGAACTTCCTCAAAACTGCAGGGATAATGTTATTGCTATTGTCTGTGCAATACAGCAGTGACAGTAAATGCGTACTGACAAACCTTTGGCCAGTGCCCCCTCGGAGGGGTGGGGGCTCCAGCCGCCCGCCCTGGAGGTTGCACTGCTCTGGCCCCTCATAGATCAGCAGAAGGAGCAGCCTGGGCTGGATTAAGGAGGGGCTGCCTCTGGAATGGCACCCAGCAGGTTGCACAGCAGAGCCCAGTCCTTGATTACTGTGTCAAGTCCCACATTAAGGATTAAGCAGAAATTGCAGATGTGCTCACCTCATCATAGTATTTCACTATGTATTTGTAGATTTCAAACAAGGCCACTTTCTCATTAAATTCATTTTCATGTTTCTAAAACGGAAAACAGTTCTGGTCAGATACTTCTTCTTAAATAAAAAAAACAAAACAAAACAAAAAAACTTAACATGAAAGCAAATGAAGTTAATGCTTCTCAATCATACCTTAGATTCCTGAGCTAGAAATTCTTCAACCTCTGCAGTGGTCAATGGAGGCAGATCCCTGATGGCTTTGTAGTATGCTTTCACCTCCTTCTTGTACAGTGGAATGTCCTTAGCATAGAGAAGTTTATTTGTTGGTGCTTCCTTAAACGAAAAGATTTGAAGCCTTGTAACTTTTCACAGCACAGATTTCCTAAGGTCCCACCTCCACACAGTTAATTGCATCTAATTGTGTCTGTGTGATTCATTTTTCTTTGCTGTGGTTATATGCAAGGAACCAAGGTTATGAAACAAAGATGGAAACCAGAGGCAGAACTTCACTAATAGTGTATTGTGTTTCATGTCAGTTTCCATGTAATTATTTCTATTGACATCAGGAATGATGACCTTTTTCCCCTCAGACATATTTTTCTTTCTCACTCCTCCTTACAGGTCCCTAGACCGGAAAGCTGAACCAAAGAGCCCGAGGCTGATACCCTATTTACATACGGGATTCAGCAGCTGCTGAAAGGGAAGTTTCCCAGCAGTGACACACCAGAGAGTCTTGTTAGATGGTGTCCTGGCAGAGGTTCTCCTAAATCTCTTTGGTCCCTTCTACTCCTTTCCCTCAGGGGTTTGAGAGCATGGAATGCTGAATGCCAGACATGCACAGCCGAAGGGATTTTCTTTCCCCCCAGGAGTTCAAAAATCCAGGTCAGCACTGACCCACCCGGGAGCTTTAGGCTCATTCGAGGAAAGAAGTGCTGATGCTTGTGATAGGAGCCACAGCTCCACCTGGAAAACTGATTTTCAGAATGTAAAAGTGGGGGCTGGTAGTTTCCTGTTTAAGTTCTGGGCAATAAATGACAACCATGTGATATCTTGTCACCATTGTTTCCAATGTGTGATGAAGTAATTTAAATGTTTGTTTTCTAAATGGCTAAAAGATGTTTCAAAATAAAAGCCTAAAAACCATGAAAGTAAATACGTTTTAATACTAAAAGGTCACAAGATGCTTACTGCAATGCAAACCTTTATCAGGTTTCAGCACCCCTTTTCAAATAGCTAATGACCTGTTGTTTCAACAATACTGCACAGTGGATTTTAAGCACAGAAACCTATCAACCTAACAACGGCTCATTTGCAGTTTTTCCATCAAGGAAGTGATGTGATTAGCTTTAATTCATGATACTTCACTCCTAAAGTAAGATAAATAAGCATATTTTTTGCTATTTATCTTTAACAGATGCGCAGTTGGATTAGATCACATAGGATATTAGTCCATTTTCATATAAAGTGTTTTAGGCTAAAAAGTCTCTAGCTTGTTTTTCTTGGTAGTATGCGCCTGAACAAAAGCTTTCTGATTTGGTCCAAAGAAAAGGAAAATACCCTGGGGAAATATGAAGTATTTCTGATCCCCAGAGTTCTGGACACCATACTGAAGAGTTTTTGAATGTAGGATTCCTGAACTTGTTGCTCCAGCAAATAATTTTGCATATAAAAAGGGAGCAGCTAATATATGTGAACGGAACTGTTTCAAACTTCAGAGGTCTTTCAGTATTCTTACGGCTTCCACTGGCTTATTGTGTGAGTTTTGTGCACACTGGGTGTGTGGCAGACAAAATTTGGACTACTTATCAAAGAATGTTAATACGTTTAAGACCTTTCTTTAAAACTACATTAAAACCTTAAAACTTCCACCTTCTGCCACCTATTGTGTATACACACTGTGCAGAACTGAACTGCAGAGAAAACAAGCAGCAGTTAGCTATAAATAAGGCATTCTCATAGCTGTATCTGTCTACTGGTGAATTTTTCAAAGTCTCAGGAGACAGAGCAACGAGGAATGGAAGCCCAGCTTAATTAGGCCCCTGACAATTCTGCCCCCAGTATCAGCAGATCCAGGATTTCATCATCTTAATCATTATATAGCTGAAAAAGACATCGATTGAGAAAGTAGAAGACTGGAGTGGCAGCATTACCTTCCCCAGTGTCTGTTCTGCAAGAGAAAAGGCATCCATGAAAGCTTGTGCGATTACAGACAAACAGCCATCTATGTGTGAAGTCTTCTTAATATCAAAGACAAACTGGGGATTCTTCAGTATGTTCACCCAGAAGCGAAGAGGAAGACTAGTCAGGAGAAAGAACAAACATCTTTAAAATCAACCACTCAAGTAGCACAATTGCTTTAAAATGGTCCTTAATTGCAACTGCACTCATGGAACAAAGCACATTCCTGGCTGCTTCTTCACACTAAAAAAGGGGTCAGGGAACAAAGGCTACGGAGCAAACACATCTGTCAGGCACTCATCTTCAAATAATGCTCTCAATCTGCAGCTACTTCTTTCAGAGTGTGAAGTCGTTGTGCAGACTGCACAGACCTGGAAGCTCTGGTGGTTTGTGTTGTATTAAATCAATACACTAAAGTTACTGTTATCCACAAAGCCAAACCATACCTTATTCCCAGACATGCCAAAATCTTATTCTTCTGATCACACGTGACATATTCCATTTTTCCAACTACATTTTCAGAAAGCACACACCCCCTGCATATATCCCATGGGCATACCTGTTGGTTTTCCATATGTGGACCACATCAGGATCAGTAATTTTTTTGTTCTCAGCCTGGGCATCCAAAAAGTCAAAAAAGTACTTGATGGCAACAGGTGCTTTATTGTTGGGTAAACTCCAAATGCTCCTGAAGAGCTTTTCAACAACTGAATGAATCGCCACCTGAAAAGTAACAAAGTTAATATTTTGTTATTATTACACAAGAATAGGATATTTTACCTCAGAGAGCTGTGTGTGCCCTGAGACAACCACACACAGAAATTACAATACGCTTGTGGCAAACACCAAGGCCATAGGTTATTGGCGAACAAGACAGTAACAAAAATGAAATTACAATACACCACAACAAGCTCCTTCCATATGTCACATGTTCTGTTGCTCTGCTTACAGGAAAATCATGGTGAACTCTGATAAATCACAGGTGGGAAGAATCACCTGGCTAATAAAGACAACATCAACCCTTGGGATACTGTTGCCACTGTTGCTAAAAGCATTTAGAATTTGTGACTGAAATTAAGAGGGAGGTGAGAAAAAGCAGTTTCACCAGTTTCCTAGGGCACTGGTCTTCCAGATGCCATCTGTGACACATACTCATAGTCAAGTGGCTCTGGCACTTGATCTAATTCTAGAGTAACAGCTTTGGGTGCTATAAGACACTAATATTAGAAGAATTGAAAACTGGGTATTTCTGATACAAAAGTGAAGATATTTGGCTCACTAAAGGAAGAGTTTGGTTGCTGCTGGACTAAATGACATAATCATAGAGTATTCATAAGTAGAGACAAACAAAACAAAACACTGTTTTGTGCTTTTTTCACATCTGTTCTGAAGCTCAGTTCAGCCCAATCTTCTCTCAACAAGAAGGATTTAAGCATATCCCAGGGCCTTGATGAATACTGGCCAGTTATTTTGTGGTAAACTCTGCAATTGTGTTTGTGTGCATTGTATGGGAGAGAGGGGAGCAGAAAGAGAGATGGTGAGATGCAATTTCCTTTAGTGCACAGCCTATCATGAGAAAAATTTTACACCAAAGGTATCACAGCTCTGTTGTTCAGGGCAGTGTCCTACTTTGGAGAAGGAAATGATTAATTTAAAGCCTTTTAAAAGGACCGTTACTAAAAAGCCTGATCTTCTGTACCTCAGTCTTCCACCATAAGACATTACTGGTTTACTCCAGCCTTTCCTGAGGGCTCATGTTAGTTTTCACAGGTAATGAGAAATGACTAGTCTTCACTCTCGCTTTGGGGACTGTCCCAGATTACTTCAGATGCTATCAAAAACATAATGACTGATAGATTTTTAAATGCAAGAAAGCTATAATCTTCATCCCTTCAGGCTCTTGCACAGCTCTCAGTGTTGTGCAACCATTAATATTTTATGCAATATGCTCTTGCAAACTGTTTTCTAACCATTTTGGGTAAGTCAGAAACAAAA
>VYZR01066486.1:824-21667 GCA_013400675.1 Oxylabes madagascariensis
GAAAAGACAATTCTCTTCCCATTTATGTTTAGGCCAAACCTGTCGGGGCCTGAGGTTACTTAAGCCTCAGTCAAAATAATTACAATGAGGAACAACTTCAGTCGACTTTAAACACGCCTTCAGCTTCCTCAAACTGACATCTGTATCTTAACAGTTTATAACTGAGGGCTATAACTGACTTTACTTGGAAAAATCAAGGAAGACTGGAGTGCTAGAAAAGCCTGTGATCACACAGAAGGGAGAAAATAAGATGGGCCCTGGTTTATTCAGCATCATGCAAGTCACATGGCATCATTAATTCCAACTGGTTTTGGTCTCTGTACAGAAACTTCCAGCAAAATATTTTAATGATGTAATAATTACCTTTTTCCTTTCATGATCCTTCTAACTATGCCTTAATTTATGATGCTTTTAGCTAGCATACATGTATCCTGAGGCTATAATGGATGCACATTTATTTAAGTCAAAAGATAAATCTTAATGAAAGGTTTTTTAACACAATAATTAACACGTATTTTGAGCATCATAACAGTAATTATTAGAGGCACAAAACCAGAATCAGATCTCAGAAGAAACCATGAAGATCCTAAATAGGTTGGACTAGCAACACTGCCCTATTATTTTGCCAAGAAATGATACATCAAAGCGGCGGGAATGAAACATCATGCACCATTAGGAAATACACCCAGTGACACCCAGGGACAAAAATATGAGCTGCACTAACCTCCACCATAAACTGTAAATTACAATCACAGAGCAGGTAGTGTGGAACATGCCTTTTCTCTTAGTTATCAAGCTATGCTGTCCTTATACCTCTGCAAACATGATAGATCATCAGATAAAGAAAATAAGAGAAGAACCACAAAAAAGCAGGAATTTAGGCTTGATATGAAACTTCCAATTATGTTTAAGGAAATGGTTTTACTTTGCGAAGTATTATAACCTCTTAACATGTGTCCAATAACCCAATCAAGCAGCCTTGATCTTTCAAAAACCTATTAGCTCCTAAAACAAGCAAAGAAAAAGAGCACACACTCTTATCTGCTGTCATCCTCAACTCAGCAAAAATTGCTGGTATTCTGAATTTTTCCGCATCTATTAAATCATACACATATGCAGGCAAACTGTAATTTGCAGGTAGCCCTTTTGCAATGACAAAGAGTAAAGTCAAACAAGGCTGAAAACATAAAAAAAAAAATATCCTGTNAATTTTTTTTTAAAAAGCTTAGCAATACACAAGGGGCCTTCATATCAAAGGAGATGACAGCAAAAGAGAGGAAAATAGTTTCTTAAAGGAAAAGATATATTATGGTACCTTTTCCAGTCAAAGTTTCTTCTTTTATTTTCCTCACCGCTTCTTGGCCATCACTTTCACTATTTCCAGCTGTTAAGGACAGAAAATGAAAAATTAGCAATGCAATCAACTTAAGGAGTGCCACTATGGAAGTGCCAACCACAGTGTAAAACCAGCATGAAATTTTCAGTGGAAAGGTGTGCTTCCTGACTGTCAGGCAGCAGAGGCCTTCAAAGAGGGCTGCACAAATGCCCTGCGATTCACACAAGTTCTGCCAGATTGTCTCATTTATTCATATAAAATAGGACTCTCTACTGGACCAGCAGACTTGAGATTTGAGTCTGTGAGACAAGTGAATTGTATCACATCCAGATTCTGCAAAAACTTCACTATAGGTTAGAGCAGACTTCCCCTTGCTCTTTTTCCAAAATGAAAACTTTTGCAGTTGGAGGAACGTTCTGACTACCCTGTCTCAAATGCTCATGAGAGGATTTATTAGTGCTAACATAAAATGTGATTAAGCATCACATAAATGTCTTTTGTGCCATTCAGCTTAGGTGGGTGGTTACTAATTGTCCGACATTTTCAAAGGAAAAAACATAAGCACAAGAGTTATAGGAATTGTTAACACAAGTTAGATTTTTTTAATTAACATTCAATTTATCCACCTACAAATATTTTCCATAGCATGAAACATCCAAATACCTATTGTTTATTATCTAAATTGTATAAAAATACTGATATCTCTTATGAACTTATGAAGTCGCCTTCTTCTTTTCCTCATTGTATAAAATTCTGCCAAAGTTTCTATACAGATTTTTTTTTTCTTGTGCCAGTCTACAAGAATCCTATTCTCTTTCACAGTACCACAGAATAAGATGAAGTTGGAAGAGACCTCAGGAGGTATCTGGTTCAGCCCCCTGTTCACATTAGTTGGCACATGCTTGTATTTATTCTAAGATGCTTTCTTTTGAGAATGGAGTTTTAGCTGTGCTTCTGCAGTAAAAAGGGATTTGAAACACATCTTTGTTTTCATGACATGCAAGAAAACGCAACATTTACATAAATTTAGACAAAATTAATACCTTTAGCATTCCAGATACTGTAGAGAAAATCTAGAGTCATACAGGTGTACAACTGTTGTCTATAAATTCCATTAACTATGGAATTATATTGCTCATACTGACAGAGAAGGAAGGCAGGAAGGAAGAAAGGAAGGAAGGAAGGAAGGAAAACCCAAAACAGCAAAGCAGATATTTGCAGTATTTTCTTCTTGCTGTTTTTCCCCCTTTAAAACCATCCAGCCTTGTAGAGAAGAAAAATATTCAGTTTGATGCTAATTTCCAGATACAGATGCCGCGTCAACAAACAAACCCTCCAGTGAAACTGCCATTTCTGGGGAAATTTGTGCACAGGGTTTATGGGCAAGAGATCAATTTTCCTCACTGTTTCACCTCAAGTGATGTACTAGAGTGGGATTTCAAACTCAGTGTGTTGTTATTAAGCTGGATAGTGTTATGCTAGAAATAAAAATACTTTTGTGCCAATTCTGTGAAGATCTTATTTGATTCCTCTTTTATTCAGCACCTCTCATGCAGAGATCACACTTACTAAAGCCTCCAGTGTCTTGATTTAACTCTCAGTATGTTCATTTAATTTGTTCTTTTAAAAGAGCTTGTGTTCACAACAAATTTTAATTTGCTTTATTTTGCTGTTATAGAAATGGTTATTCATTAAAGCTCAGTGCCTTCCAAATGAGCTAATTTTATTCATATTTGCATATTTTTCACTCTAGACCACTGGGAAAAAAATAATTATTTTGCTAAATAGTCACTTCAGACGTCTGTTTCCAGTCTGATTCAACAGAGTTTGAAAACCAGATGCTGAAGGCTGGGGTATTGCAAAATTGAAATAGCCTCAGTGAAAACTGCCACATTAATAGAGGTTTTTGAAATCCTTCTTTCAAAGAAAATCCTGTAAGAAAGAATAAAGACACTGAACAAATGACCAAAATCCTTCCAAAAAAGTTCAAAGACACATAGATCAGAAGGACACCATGAAACTGGGAGGCTAATCTAGGCTTCTGAGTTGGGTTAAGGAGATCAGCAGCCCCTTGCCAAGGGCAGGTGGGAGAGGAAAGGGACATTGCACTTTTGCACTGCTTCCCTTCTAGTACGTCCTTCTGGGATCTTCTAAGCAAAGTGAGTGGTAGGCATCAAAAAGATTCACTTCCTTTTAAGTGCTATATTAATTATTCAAAATCTAAAAAAAAAGCTATTCAGTCACCAAGCTAACACAGTCAGCTTTGGGTTGGGAAAAATCAAAACTAATCTGCATCTTCTTGATAAAGTTGGGTCGCTAAAGGGCACAACCTTCAAGTGCACTGAAGAGGTGTATAGCACCCTAAACTCAGGAGGAGGATGGTTTACTAGATGAGGGTCAATTTCTTACTGCTGTCAGCTGGTTTAAATCCTCAGTATCATATTTGTCATGATTCTTTAAATTTTTTTTTGATACACAAAATAATCCTCTGGCTGGACAGTTTTTCAATGATTCACCATAATTTCCATATGTTCTATATACCAGAATTTATCCATTTTAAGTGTTATAGCGTCTGTAGCATAAGATCTGCCTACTCTGAATTCAAGTGGTTTGAAGGGAAGGGTAAGAAAGGGAAAAATATTCATGTATTTTAGGCATTGAGGGAATCTTAAGAAAAGCTTTGAGAAACAGGGATTCATTGTCTTGGGAGCTTAGATCATCAAAGTACCCAAAACCATAATAATCTTGCTTTTCATGCTAATTTAAAGTGTCTACTGGGAACTCAAAACAGATACAGTTGTCTCAAGAACTGTTTATGTAAGCTGTTCAGTGCCCTACCTGATGGGTTTTTTCCATTTAGTCCACATAGAATAGTGAAAAATTTGGGTGAGACTTATTCAATAACAATGCTGACTAAAATCAATCCTGCAAAAAAATCCCTAATAATATAATCATAAATTAATTCTAAACAGATGTACCCGTATAAAATCAGATATCATTTCAATGGCATAAAACCCCATAATTCTTCATAAAATACTGATAAAAAGGAAAACATATTTAAATACAACTTTTAGTCAAATAAATTTACTCATCTCCTCCACATTCACTTACACAAACACCACAAGTCAAAGCAAGTTGATATAAAGCCACCAGAGAAGTACATATTAAAATTCTGATCAGCACCAATAGGCTTTGAATCTCATCCTAAATGTCAGGCTCTGTCATCTTAGTCACTTAAGCAGATCCTAACATTGAAAGTTATTTCAGGGATTTCAACAGAATTATCACAGATTGCTCAGTCTGAACAAGGCTGAAAAAAACATGGCCCATAGAAACCCAGCATGGGCTAAAAACATTTAAGAGGTTCTGATACATCTATATGTATTTTTATACAATAATTTTAATTTCTTTGAATGTAAATATCTCTTCAAAAGAGTAATTACTGCTTACACACTGAACTTACGTACAAGACTGATTCTGACAAAGAAAGCAAGAGCTTTTCCAAACAGTGTTTTTCAAAACTAAGAATTTGCAATCTTGATGTTTCAAGGAATTGTACTTCAGGGCATTATAAGGAAATTTAAAATAGTCTGGGATCAACAATAGAGCCTGTAAAGCTTAAAGTTGCCTGGAGAGAATACAAATCCAAAAAGCCCTTGCTTACCTAAGTTTGTCAAGGGAAAAATTTCCTCACTTTCAGTAAGAGAGCACAAAATGAAGACAAACAAAAACTTTTGGAGATGAACACGAAGAAGATTCAAGGCAACCAGCATGTGGTGTCCAGAGAAAGACCTGACTGCTCCAGCTTGGAGCCTGAGAGCCACCTTGTGCAGAAGGCACCCCTCAGCCTGCGGTAAAACCAGAGCAGGGAACCCCAGGAGGGGAGGCAGGAGTGAGAGCTGCCCAGTGGCAGGGCAGCCGTGCTGGCACATCACCTCCCAGCTCCCCCCACACACCCCAGCCGCTAGCAAGTGTGACTCCCTCATTCACCAGTGCCTGAGGAACCTGAGATAAATGCTCATCCTTTGACTTGTGGAGCCATAATTACGTATCAGTTAATCCCTGAAACTACGGATAACTTTCCAGGGTGTGCAGCATGCCTCATGGCACTCCCCTCTCCTAACTGCTGACTTCAAGCAGCCCAAGTTCAGAAGTGCTGCCCATGAACTCTTAGATGTTACGTGCATTACCAGGAAAAGCTTGGTGGTACAGTAATCAATTCTGTATAAGCGTATACCATCTGATTAAGGAATTGTAAAGGATCATGGTTAGATGTCTTTGTGCAATAGAATATAAAAGTTTCCAAATGGAAATTTGAATCAAGATGCCTCCTCAGAGTAGCATAATCCTCATTATGATCGAAGGGGAACTGATTTCTTTGAAGAACCAGCCTGAAGACAGGGCTTGTGAGGGCACCCAATCCCTCAAGAGAAAAACAAAATCCTATCAGCTGGTGTTAGGAAGATTATGATTTTATGAGTGCGCACAACAAATAGAATATGCCTAAAAAAGAGAAATGACTGCCCCCAAAATCTCCAAGGCTGAGAAATTTGAACTCAATGCAATGTGAGCAGGTTTTTTAAGGAATTTACAAAATCTTCAATAAAAGGAATACAGATCTTGGATCTCATCCATAAAGCATTTAAGGCATGGATTTTAATAAAGTTAGGTATAAGAAGCTATAAAAAATAAATTGTGAACATGATACAAAATTCCTTGTGTCTAGAGATACCACACATCTTTTGTCATCAAGTTCATCATACAGCAGTCACTATTAAATATATGCCTTTTTTACATGGAAGGTGAAAACATTGTTGTAAGTGTTCCTTTGAGAAAAGAAGCAAAAAAGGAGCAAGGGAGAGAATGTTGATCTGCAAAGAGAAAAAAAAGTCATCGTTATTGCCTTCGGTTTCAGCTACCCATCTGTTCCAACAGGAGGTTAAGAACGACCCTTAGATTTATCAAACCTAAGATACATCTAGACAAGTGCCCTCTTTCCAACAATAACCTGTAGCAGATGCTTAAGAAAATGACAGCAATAAGTCTAGCAGTGATTTCTTCCAATACACCCTCCCAGAAGCAAGAAGTTTCAGAGATTTCCTGAATCAAAGGTCACATATGGCCTCCCAATGAGCGTGGCCTGCACTGCTTCACCTAACTGCACTTTCAGTTCCTTCAAGCGCTCGTCCACCCAAGAGTTCTGGGACAGCAGGCTCTGTGATTTAATGACACACTTAATTACATTCAAAAGGTTGTACTTCAGTAGTTTGTTTGTTGTATTTTTCATTTTGTTGGATGTTCTCTACTTTGTGTTCAATAAGACAGGGAATGACCACTTCTCATTCACTTTCTACACCATTCATAACTGTATGATACCAAACTTCAGTCATCTGTCTGGAAGCAGAAGGACCTTTGTTCTGTGCCCCACCTTGTACAAAGCCATCGTGTACTCCTAACCATCACTCTCTAGCTTTTTCCAGTTCAACCAGACTCCCTTTGAGTATGCACAACAGGATGAACCAATGGTTTCTATAAAGGAAGAGGGACGCTTTCTGTCCTGTTTTCATCTTCTTTTCTGCTAAGTAATATAATTTTATTTGCCTTTATGACTGGCACAAAATATCGATGATGTTGTACACAGAGCTTTCAACAGTAAATCACAATATTTATTTAACTTGTTGACTGGCAGTTAATTTAGGTCCTATTCTTGTAAATACATAGGTGTGGCTGTTTCTTCTCATATTCTGTATTTGCATTTACTAACACTCTGTATTTATCCATCCCTTCATAACATAGTCATTCACTATTGGGAGATTATTTCCTATTCTTCATAGTAGTTAAGATTTCACAAGGCACCTCTGGACGCCACCCAGTTCACCCTATGCTACAATTGGTGGCCCAGGACCAAGTCCAGTAAGATTTCAGGTATTTCCAGGGATGGAGACTCCTCAACCTCTCTCGGCAGCCTGTGCCAGTGTTTGACCACCCACAATCGAAAANAAAAAAAAAGGGCGGGGAGCAGTTCAGCAGTTCCCATTAAGTACTTATACACTGGAAAAGATTCCCCTAACCCTTCTCTCAGCTTCAGGTTGAATACAGCTCTCTCAGCCTCTCCTTACATGTCAGAAATTCAAATCCTTTAATTATCAATAATCAAATAATTTTGAATATACTAAACACATTTAAACAAAATGCACCATCATACTCATCACCCTGTATTCTGTATCTATCTTTTATAAATGTACTGAACATCTGTCTATGGGACCACAAGTATCTTTGCTCCAGCTCAAAGCTGATAAATTATTTCTCAATATTGTTTTCTGCTTCTAACTAAAACTAAACTACAAGAGATCTTTCTCTCATCTCAAGACAAGTCAGCCACTTTAAATCTTTTGGCATGAATCTTAACAAAAGCTTTTGAAAACTAGGATTAAATTAATTCACACAGTTGTTGACTATTTCAAAGCATTAAGCATAAATGCTTAATGAATAAATTAAACAAATACCTAGAAAAAAATGCACTAACTCTTCCAAAATTCATTAACACATATTTAACTCTACATTTTTTTTAAATGCCTGCCTTATTTTTCAATATAAAAAACACACTTACTGGCCTATGCACAATGTTCTTCCCAAAACTGCCCAGTACATGTATTTCAAATCACTTCTCCTTTACCAAAGATGATTTTAGGTTCTGTGGAGCAGATACTAGTCCAGAAACATTTTCACGCATCTGCTGGATTTTGGTTTTAATCACAGTGGTCTGTTTTAGACTGTTTTAATTTCTTTTTGATGTATAGTACTGTTTTTATACCAAGTTTGTAACAATCTCCATACTATTTTAAGCTCCGTATCTTTTTAACTGCTCATTTTATATAATTCAGAGACAGTGAACAGACTGAAGACTCCAAACCTATTTGGTTCCTCCTCATAAGGATGTTTTTCCATCCCCCTGATAAAACTTGCTTTCCTCTAAACCCTTTAAAACCATTTTGAAATAGGCAGACCAGAACACAACATAGTATTTAAGGTTCCGGCCCACAAAGGATTCATACAGTTGAATCAGCTCATATTAACTATTTAGTTTGTTCATTTTCTAACAATTTCTAATATTTATTTTGATTTTTGCACCTTGTTGAACACCACTGAGTTTCAAAAAATGATCTATTTTGACCCTGAGATCTATTTTCAAAGTGATGATGGTCAACACAGAATCCATAAAGTCTTTTTCTGGCATTAAGAATTTTCCCCATGTCCATCACACCATATTTATCTACACTGAACTGCACATGCCTTTTAGCACTCAGCTTCTTATAGTCTTCCTGCAATTCTTCACAAATCCCTGGTCTTTATCACCAAACTGAATAGTTTGATACAATTTGAAGGACTTGTCACTTCATTTTGTGCTCCTCCTATAAAATTATTTGTTGAAAGCACCATATGTTAAAGCAGGCACAAACATGACAGTCTTCCAACAGAAATTAGGGACTAAAGTGTTTGACAAAATTTGTAGGTATTTGGAAGACTATATGTGGCTGTGTGCACATGGATGGTGCATAAGTAACAGCACTGTAAACAGAGTTTTTCATAACCTTGATTACAGTGCACTGATATGATAGAACCTGAACTGAATTACAACTATAAAGCAATCTGCATGCATTTCCTTTATGCTCATACAGAAAAAAGAAATCACCATCAACTTTTTATAGGAAAAAATTTTGACACTTCCTGACTAACTCTGGAACTCATTCAGGCCTAAAAAACCTGGCTGAAATTAGGAAGATAAATACTTTTCAAGAAAAAAATTATAACCCAAGCATCTCATAGATCTATGTATATTAAAAAAAAAACTATTAAAGTAACCCATAGAAATTTTCAGTAATTGAAATTAAATCAATCTGTCTTTGAAAATTAACAATTGCACCATCTTGATAGGATTTAATTATCCATCTAAAGTCATTTTTAGTATTATACAACATATTTCATGGTGCAGAGAATCCAGCTTGAAAATTGGAAACTAATAGGAGTGAGAGGTGACAGAAATATCTCTTGCTCGGTCTCCTGCAGGGCTGACCGAGGTCGCACAGAAGTGCTGAATCTGGTGATGGAAGTACATTTATTTATGTCAAAATTGCAGGGCTCAAGCCAAAATTGCAGAACTCAAATAAGTCACCTGAATATATATACATATATATAAATATAATGAGATTGCTTCCTTTAAAGTGCAAGCCTGTCTTAGAAACCTGTTGACACTGATATACTCAGACACTAAAGATTGATTACACTGTCCTGAACCTCGTGTTTTATACCAAGCAGCATATATATAACATTGTAAAGGTGCAAATCTTTTGATTTTCATTCACTCTTTTCAGATAGAATTACCAAAACTTCTATATTAGATAGTATCACACATTAACAGGGCCTTCTTTTAGTAATGTACTGAGGGTAAAAAAAAGAGAAAAAAATCAAATTGAGGCTCTCCTTTTTTGAGTCAACAATTTTAACATGCACACACAGAATCCTCATAAAATTAAACAGCCGTGAACAAGGATGGAAGGAATATGAATAGTTTATGCTTTTTTATCAGTCTAAATTGAGACTCACAAAACTGTGGCATACACCTTGAACCAGAGGTAAACTGGGTTTTATGCCCTGGGCTGGGGGAGGTCATTGAAATGTCCAGAATATCCTGATTTTCAATGTCTTCATTGTGAAGAGCATATTTATTTGTAAGTGCACACAAAAAACTACCTTCAATATCAGTCACTGGTGAATACAGTGTGTCATTTACCTTTTCTCTTTGAAAATGGAACTGCAAGTTTATTTATCAACTAGTAAATCGCATAGGAGGGAGCAGGAGCTCCCTGTGTGGCTCGATTCTGAAGATTCATCACAGCCATCAGTTTTCCCTACCAGGGGTTTGCTGTCTGCCATGAGATTTTCCTGAAGTAACAGCCCTGCTGACTGTGAGTAAAGCTACTGGGAAAAGCAGCCTGGCAGAAAGCCTCAATGAAATCCATCAAACAAACACACAGACAATTACTTTCATCATTTCAGCATTTGTCAAAACCTCTTTCCCAGGGAGAGCTGAGGGCAGGGTGAGCAGCACCTGCAGGGGGAAACCATCAGTGGGGGAATGGAGTCTTGTGCACCTGTGCTGGGACTGGAAAGGGAGAAGGTTTAAAAGAACTATGAACCTACTTGCTGTAAAGGCTGTGAATGAACATACTGCCTTTTCATACAGTGCCTACTCACGTTCCACAAGGTAACATGCTTTCTACTTATTTGCCTTCCTCATTCCATTGGTGGGTTGGATTTAAAAGTAGGTTGCTTCAAATATTTACTCCTCTAAAATGTCAAACTGAATCAAAATCACATCCATCACAAATGGTGAATCATTTTTCACATCAGACATTCAGGCTTGACTCATTTGCCTGCTGCAGGGATATCATCCTTTATTGCTACAGTTCCTATAATGGGAAACAAGCATTCAGTGATTGAGCACGATTGACTGCAAGCTACATGTGAGTCTCTCTTGCAAGCCCAAACTCACTTAACATCCACACCTTTTTCACAGAAGTTCATGTCTATATACAAACATAGGGTGAAACGCTAGAGCACACTTGCTGTCTTATTTGAGCCTTGTGTGGCCTGAAGCAGAATGTGCTAATGCATGCCAACGTGCCAGTAGATATTTCAAACATACTCTGGACACTTGGGCCCAACAGTTATGAGCAAGGATGGAAGGTCATTGCATTTAATGCGCTTTTGAGACTGTTATGATCTTGCAGCTGGAAAAGCGCCTGGGACTATCCATTCTACTGACAGGGCTGCTTTGTTCTGAAGAATTTCACAGGCAAAGAAGAGAATTGTGACTCACAGGGCTCAGTGTTTAGGTCAGAGTTTGCTTGGAAGAAATGAATCAGCTGGAAGACTTACTCATCAAATGTTTCCTATAATTAATTTCATTAATTTACATTTGTAGGGATCCTCAATGCAAATAATAAGATTTATACAATTGTAGAGTGAATGGAAATGTGTGTGTTTGTAAGCGCCAAAAGAAAGAGCAAAGTGTTAAAAGAATGCCCTTTCTTGACAAACAAAAGACATATTTAGAGGAAATTGCTCCTGTGCTGTGCATTTCAAGGCCACAGCACAGAAGACCACCAGCAGATGACCATGTACTCTGCCATCAAGAGGCTAACATCTCCAGGTTACAGCATAATACCCGTAACATCATTTTTCCTTTTAGCCCAGCCTAAAAATAGGCTATAGGCAGAGCCTATATATTGCAGACAAGGAAAAATGTACTGAGAGCTGCTGAGCAATATAAAAGATCACAGAATGGTAGTGGTTGGAAGGGAGCTCTGTCCAATCCCCTTGCTAACACAGTTTCACCTAGAACAAGCGACACATGTCGCATTCAGACGAATTGTTAATATGTCGAGAGAAGGAGACTGCACAACCACTGTGGCAGATCTGACCTGTCATTTCTGATCAAGAAGAACCACAGAGACAGGATAAGGACTCAGTAGCTGGCATGACCTTTTCCTGTACTCAGGTGATGCTCGTAAGATCACATGAGCTCACTCGTCTTGGTGCTTATGAGAGTACGGTTGTGAGTGTGAGTGAATGAGATTTATGAGGGAGTGATTGTGAGTTGAAAAAATTTAGCTTATTTAGAGATTCTGCACCTAAACCTCACCTTCCTGTTCCCAAAACTCTCACACTGAATTTTGTTACATGGAAGGCCCAAAACTTTAGGTGATACAAAATAAATCTTAAAAAAAAAAAAGAATGTTTTGTGCTTCCATGACCCTATGCAAGGAGAAGAAAATTACTCTTTTTGTTTTCTCACTGAGTACATTTTTGCAGTCCACCTTAAAGATGAACAGCAATTTTAGTGAAATATTAATGCTGTCATCATTAGCTACATCTAGCTACATTAGCAACATCTAGCATTTAGCTACATAAAGCAGCATCCACTTGCATTTTGCAGACGCTTGGGTTTGACACATCTATTAAAATATGTATGAGTAAGTGGTGTTCCACGTTACACCTGTATGGTTCCAGGACAACTCCATTAATGTTACTGACTGCACGACACTATAAGTACATGGCTACTATGCTCTCATCCATTGTTTGGAGTGGATTTGATATGTGTACAAAACCTTAGAGAGAGCAAATTCTGTATAAAAGTCGAACAAAATGGCATTACCAGCGTGATAGTGTACAATGAAACAGCAATCCTCAGTGACTCTATGGAATAAAAGTTACAGTGGTTTAGGTNATCTAAGGAAGCTGCTTGCTGTGAATGTGTCTCCAAAAAGATCAAGGTTCCTCTGAGATGCATTTGTCAAAACCTCTTTCCCAGGGAGAGCTGAGGGCAGGGTGAGCAGCACCTGCAGGGGGAAACCATCAGTGGGGGAATGGAGTCTTGTGCACCTGTGCTGGGACTGGAAAGGGAGAAGGTTTAAAAGAACTATGAACCTACTTGCTGTAAAGGCTGTGAATGAACATACTGCCTTTTCATACAGTGCCTACTCACGTTCCACAAGGTAACATGCTTTCTACTTATTTGCCTTCCTCATTCCATTGGTGGGTTGGATTTAAAAGTAGGTTGCTTCAAATATTTACTCCTCTAAAATGTCAAACTGAATCAAAATCACATCCATCACAAATGGTGAATCATTTTTCACATCAGACATTCAGGCTTGACTCATTTGCCTGCTGCNTTGTAGGGATCCTCAATGCAAATAATAAGATTTATACAATTGTAGAGTGAATGGAAATGTGTGTGTTTGTAAGCGCCAAAAGAAAGAGCAAAGTGTTAAAAGAATGCCCTTTCTTGACAAACAAAAGACATATTTAGAGGAAATTGCTCCTGTGCTGTGCATTTCAAGGCCACAGCACAGAAGACCACCAGCAGATGACCATGTACTCTGCCATCAAGAGGCTAACATCTCCAGGTTACAGCATAATACCCATAACATCATTTTTCCTTTTAGCCCAGCCTAAAAATAGGCTATAGGCAGAGCCTATATATTGCAGACAAGGAAAAATGTACTGAGAGCTGCTGAGCAATATAAAAGATCACAGAATGGTAGTGGTTGGAAGGGAGCTCTGTCCAATCCCCTTGCTAACACAGTTTCACCTAGAACAAGCGACACATGTCGCATTCAGACGAATTGTTAATATGTCGAGAGAAGGAGACTGCACAACCACTGTGGCAGATCTGACCTGTCATTTCTGATCAAGAAGAACCACAGAGACAGGATAAGGACTCAGTAGCTGGCATGACCTTTTCCTGTACTCAGGTGATGCTCGTAAGATCACATGAGCTCACTCGTCTTGGTGCTTATGAGAGTACGGTTGTGAGTGTGAGTGAATGAGATTTATGAGGGAGTGATTGTGAGTTGAAAAAATTTAGCTTATTTAGAGATTCTGCACCTAAACCTCACCTTCCTGTTCCCAAAACTTTCACACTGAATTTTGTTACATGGAAGGCCCAAAACTTTAGGTGATACAAAATAAATCTTAAAAAAAAAAAAGAATGTTTTGTGCTTCCATGACCCTATGCAAGGAGAAGAAAATTACTCTTTTTGTTTTCTCACTGAGTACATTTTTGCAGTCCACCTTAAAGATGAACAGCAATTTTAGTGAAATATTAATGCTGTCATCATTAGCTACATCTAGCTACATTAGCAACATCTAGCATTTAGCTACATAAAGCAGCATCCACTTGCATTTTGCAGACGCTTGGGTTTGACACATCTATTAAAATATGTATGAGTAAGTGGTGTTCCACGTTACACCTGTATGGTTCCAGGACAACTCCATTAATGTTACTGACTGCACGACACTAAAAGTACATGGCTACTATGCTCTCATCCATTGTTTGGAGTGGATTTGATATGTGTACAAAACCTTAGAGAGAGCAAATTCTGTATAAAAGTCGAACAAAATGGCATTACCAGCGTGATAGTGTACAATGAAACAGCAATCCTCAGTGACTCTATGGAATAAAAGTTACAGTGGTTTAGGTGAAAATCTAGTTAAGGAAAGATGAAGTGAGAAAATGTAGCATATTAAACATGTAAGTATTCATTACTTATAAATCAGCTACATTCTGATTTAGTAGACATATTAGTGCATAAATATATATATGTAGTAGAGAAAGCTTTAAAAAATAGGAAGTCTCCTAAATAGTGTCTTCTAAATAGTTTTTCTAAATAGTAGAAAGAAAAAATGGCACACACAGGACAGTTTTTGACCTAACTTCAAATGTCTCACTAACACAGTCACCTTATCAACTCTTTGTTATCAATGGAGAGAGACAGGAATCTCCAGAAGGTGAATTGCCCAGTCCATCTCAGACTGACATGACTGAATCTCTAGGTATTTATTTCCTGGTCTTGCCTACAGAGGCCTCTTATAGTAAGTGACAAACTGAGAAGTAAATGTGCAATTTTAACGTGGATGAAGTTATAAGGGTCACCTCTGTCCTTATAACACAGATCATCCCCCACTAAACGCTTTAATATTCCTTCACATCTTTAATTTGTTTTCATCTTAACGAACATGTACACCCTAATGCTGATGCATAATCCCCAGCAACAAGGAACTAAAATTTTTTTGTAATACTCATATTTTTAAGGTTTTTTTATTGTTTACTTATCTAAGGTAGAACAACTCTTTCAAGTCCTACAGAAAAAAATCCCATCCACTATTTTTTTAAGATCTTGGAAAGCCAAATATAAATCAGTCTTTAATTGTACTAAATGCTAACAAAACATTCTCCTACATTCCCCTGACATATCCTTACTTATGCTGGAGAGAAAATACACCTTAAAAGAAAAAAAAATGACTTTATGAAACAAAAAGTGTATTAAGAAAATAATGACTTTACCTATTATCACATGCATGCCAAGTCTTGCCAAATGCTTCACAGTTTGGTAACCAATTCCTTTAGTGCCTCCAGTCACTATAGCAACCTTTCCATTTTGTGTAGGGAAAACTATACGAGAAAAAAGAAACAACACAAGGTTAGTTCACAATAGTAACACAATTAAGAAGTTAAGATGAATTTTAAAGAGTGTACACTTAACAGACTGCTCAAGTCAGGCCAGTAAACAATCTCAGGAGCAAACTCTGTATGGAAATAAAAACTATGGAACATCCACCATTATTTACTGCACCATAATTTTCCAGTATTAACAGTTCGCAAAAGACCGAGGTTGACAACACGAAAGGCAAACACCCACTTTAGAAATTTTCTCATTTCTATTTGCATGCATTTCATCATCCTGCAGTCATCTGACCTTTAAAATTTCCACCATAACTTTGTTACTGAGCAAGGCGGCAGCAGTTACGTCAGCTCAGGGATGGCTTACTCTATGTGTACAGAGAAAAAAATTCAATTGGCAGCATGATACCCTGAAAATTTCTTGAATGACAAAAGACTGGCCTCTGTCAGTAACATGGAGGAAAGATTTCAGTCAAAGGTGAGCCATCAAAAGAACACCAGCTGACCTGATTTCCCTACATAACTGAGCATTCTCCCTTCTGCAAATCACAAGGCCCTGAGCCCCAAAGGTAGGAGGAAGCAATTTTCTTGCATAAAAGCCCCCACCTGCTTTTCCCAACTACATCAGCCCACTCCCACAAAAGCCAGCCTTCCCGATATCCTCTGTGCTCCTTGACCCACACACAGCCTGGCAGGCAGGGAGTGCGCCCAAACTCCCTCAGCTTGAGGGGTGGCTTAGTCTGTGTCTCCTGCATCCCCTGGCAGCCCTTAGCCTGCCGAGTGAGCCAAGAAGCACCTGGGATGGCCCTTGCAGAGCAGCTGCCGTTCCAGCTACAAGCTCTCGCACGGGGTGCAGGTTGCACAGTACGGGGTGCAGGTTGCACCATGGAGAGTCCTGAAGCCAAAGCAGAGCAAAGGCATTACAATTTAACGGCTTGGGAAAGGTGTGAATTAGGTCTAATAACAACTACAATTGTTTTGGGTGGAGAATGCTTCATGTGAAGCACCATGTGGTCCTTAGGCGACCAAGGTGAATTTCTAATTTGCTTTGGAGTAGAAGCTGTGTATTTGCACAGGAAAAATGGCACTGAATACTTTGTTTTGCTGTGGTGCAGTGTCCGTAGGCAACGCTATAGATAACAAATGTTAAAAAGACGCCGACTTTCATTTATCAAAAGACTTTCTATTTCGATTTCTAGGTTTTTAGGGGATTGCTTTGTTGTACAACACCAACTCATATTTTACATAGTTATGAAACACAGGACTAGCATTGACACAAGCTTCTTTCTTCACAGCAACTTCAAAAAGGATCCACTTTTCTGAGACACAGTTCTTTCCATCATGATTCAACATGAATTTCTGTTCTCTTCAGGTAACAACTTGGTTCTTCCCATTCATGAAGAACAGGATTTGCTTGCAGTTCTTTGAAGGTTAACTCCAATTACAGTGATATGCATGCATAGGTGTCCTGACGTATATAATTCAAGCTAAATAAAACTTCCCCAGGAGCTTTCTTAAGGGGCCTCAGTTCAGTTATAAGCAGCCCTGCAATTTCCACCAAAAATACTTCTAATCACGAACTTTAAACAAAATGCCTACAGATCCAAATCTTGTCAAGAGAAAATGCATTATTTTGGGCTTGAGTGCCTTCTCTTTCTCGTTTGTCTCCCCATATGTCCCTTGCTCTCACCACATTGCTGACCTGATATTTGGATTTCATACGCTGCATACAGGTGCTGCCACTCATTTCCATTGCTGCATCACTATACCTACCTATTGAATAAGAAGTGACATTTTAATGCCAAATTCACTTAGAAGAAAATTAATGAAAGAAAAGGAGAAAAAGAAGCCAGGACTGGGGAAGGGGCAATGACATGAAGTGAAAATGGAAAGTCAGAAGAGCAAAGTGATAACAGGTATTGCTGTGATGAAGTGGCTCTTAGCAGAGGACACAATTGAGCAGATGGAAGAAGAAGTCTGGTCAGAAGAACCATCCTGTCCATGGTGACTGCAAAGAAAAGGACAATTTTTTGGTCCTAATAGCCACTTAAAGACTCCACTGTAAAAATGCATTCTGAGAGATCTTATATTACAGAGAAGTTTAAAACAGGCCTGCTTGTAGCAGCTAGCTCCAAGCACCTAAGAAAGCAGACAGGGAGGGAGAAATGAGGGCTGCAGACACACAGATCATTATTTGTTTTATTTCCAAGAGGTACAGTGTACATCTTCCACACCGCATGTGTGCTGGTTTGAAAGCAAAACCAGTGAAGGACTCCAAGTCAGAAATACAATTTAATAAGATGAAAAGAAAATAAAGGAAAGTAAAATAAAATAAAAGTAACAAAAACCCACTGACAGAGTCAGAATACAACCTGACACCCTGTTAGTTAGGGTGGTAGTGGCAGTCCAGATGAGATGGTCTTGTCAAAGCAGTGATTCCTGTAGAAACGTCTGGTAGCTCTTGTCTCCTCTGGGGTCCAGGGGTTAAAAGCTGCTTGTGCTGTCCCAAACCCTGGATTTATCCAGGTGGGAATGCTTGGCTCCTCCCTCTGGGCGGAGCATCTCACAATGGGATGATCTCATTCTATGAGTCATGCAGTGGGTCCTTGATGGCCCATTAAACAGAGATAACTCCCGGAGGGAGTTATCTGTGAGTCATGTGGCAAGGCATTGTTAGGCTTCTCAACAGAAGATAAGGAAAACACTGCCCCACCCTGGCTCCAACGGCTCATGCTGATAGAATACATACCTTGGGCACAATTTTACACTGTAACCTAGGACAGCATGGTTTTGAATAGACACAACACTGCATGGCACAACCCAGTCTATCCACTCACTTCAGTCAAAATGGGAAATGCAAAGAGAAAAACTGAAATACATCAGGGAGGGGAGGGGGACAGGAAGAAAAAAACTCCTCAATTAATACTTAATTGTTATTAATTTAAAAAATACGTACAGTTTTCATCAAGTCAGATATCTTAATGTAAAATGAATCTGCATTTAAATGAGACACAGCTAGTATTTATGTCAAGAAAAGTGGTCAAGATCAAATACAGGCTCTGTGTGTGAGCCAGGGGTAACTCCAGTGAAAGGCAGTTTATGAGCACCCTGTTCTCTCTAGAACTCCAGTCCCATGTGGAGTTTGTAGTACACCCAACTTTCAGTGTTAAAACACCACTTACATGATGAAACTAAGCATGAAATTTTCAAAGCAGACCTGGGCTCAGCCTGTTTTTCAGCAGATACTGGTTTATTTTGTGTGAGAGGTTGAGCTGAGTGCAGCTGGAGCCTCACAGCCCCCCAGGCAGGAGACAGCGGAGATCCACCAGCTTTGCAATGCCCAGAGAGGTTCCCTTTGGCATTTCTTGCATCTCATTCAAACCACCCCAGTTCTCTCTCTCCCTCTGCTCCTGGTAAGGACACAGATACTGATCTCAAGTTCAGAAGCATAATGCCAGCAATATCTCCCTGGGACATGAGAAAGGCACAGCCCTGTGCTAATGAAATCCCCTGACCAACAGTAGCTGTTAATTTCCCTTTGTGCTCAAAGAAACCAGCCTGCAGTCCTTAGGTGCTCCTTCATCACACCGGTGTCTGAGAGAAGCCTCTCTCAAGCTGCAGGTTCTGCCTGCATTCCAACATATTTGGATGACATAAGCCTGTTTACTTTGCAAGTGGATTACCCTAAAACAGAAAAATAAGGCAGATTTATTATGTCCTGATATGAGGCTATTTAAAAATATTTCTTTTCCTTTTAAATATACTTCTCCTTAATCAGAAATAAATTCCATGTACAGAAACACCCTCACCCAAATTCAATACTACAGAAATGTAAGGCAACTCTGTAATTTTTAAAAATACTTATTTTCAAGGGACTCTAAAATAGGGCTGTCAGCACCTGCAACTGCCAAGACCACAGAGAAATTAGACAGTCTGCAGACCCATATCAATGACCAATTCCATATCAATGACCAGTTCCTGCAGGCAAAATCTCATCTCTGGGGCAGGAATGAGGGTCACTGAAGTAGCTAAATCAAAATAAAAGCACTAAACTTTCTATTTTTTTTTTTTTTCAGAAATACACCATGTGAACACAGACAATGCAAACCTCAGAAGAAGAGCTTCCTTTGAGAGTAGCTTGTTTCAGTATTCTTAAACCTTTACAGCACATTGTGCTTGAGGCCCAAGGGAAGAAAGAAGAAAAAAGTGTTAGAAGTTTATTAAAAGCAAATTGCATCAAATTTTTACAAAGTTCCATCTCCTACTTTACTAATCCAGCATCTGCATTGTGGCACATTACGGGTCTGTGGACAATAAAATAGAATATCTTTATATTAATTTCTCATTAACCTTCTTTTTAAGACATCGAAGGCCCAGGGTAGACTTTAGATTGTCTGAATCATCACCAATACCTATCAGGCAAGACTTGAGCACAGCTGAAGGCATCCCAAAGGTTGGTCAGTGTCCACCTGTGAGGGCCATGTTGGAACCTGCCTGCACCTCCTGAACTGGTCACGCAGTGCCAGAACTGTGGTGGTATTTGTGCTGGAGAGATCCCTACAGACCAATCCCAACAGTTGGGGTTTTTTTATTCCTCCTATAACTGAATAATTTACATGCAAATATTAGGCCTGAAGGTAACTGGCAGAAACACACATGGAAAAAAAAAATAAAAAGAAAAGAACCAACAATGAATATTTAATTTCATGACTGAATATCAAGATCCAAGTTTGGAGCCATTCCTGTATAGCAACCCTGAGTGAGAAAAGAGAGCAAACTGTAATTTCCAGTCCTTGTCTAACACCACAGGACAAGGTACAATCGAGTTCTTCTAGATGGATTAAAGAAGTCATATAGCTCAGTGAACCACAGAATTATTGAGTAGTTTTTCCTATTGCAAAATATTCCGACTCTTTTTCCCTGATTTATACTGTGGCGATGTTGAGATTACAGCCATTAAGCAGATGTAGAAAAATAATTCATTTTCCACTCTGAGAGGCAATCAGTAAACTGCTGGGGAACCCATGCAGCTTTTAACATCAGCCTTTTTTGTGTGCCTTACGGAAACATCTCCATAAAATTCTGGTTTGGCAGAAACCAGGCAAACAAGGTCTGGATTCAAATGTTGTTCCAGGACTATCCTAACAGAAGACAATTTAGGTACTCAAATCCTGACAGATAAGCCAGACAAACTGTGTGTGCCTCAAGCCTGTCCTAAGCCTGTGCAGATGATTTTTCAAATGCAAATGGTCTTCCCAAATTTGCGCACCAAAATCTTTTCTGCCGTTGCTGCTTCCAATCACTTTCCTAATGAACATCAATATGCCATCAAGATTGAAGGCCTTTAAGGCTTGAAACCAAGTAGGTGGCAACCAGCCCGACTAGTCCTTCTGTGGAAAGGTATCCTGCTGGTTTCAGCAGTTGAGGCCATCGGGCCTTCTGCTGATGAACAACTACTGTGCACACATGCAGATCCACAGG
>VYZR01066486.1:22433-32812 GCA_013400675.1 Oxylabes madagascariensis
TGATGAACAACTACCGTGCACACATGCAGATCCACAGGCACACGGCCAACAGGCCCAGAGTGCCTCCAATGGCTGGATGCATTGTGTAAGGGAGACTCATCTGTCCAGGGACAGCACCTGTTTCCAAAGACAAACTGGAGTTTTGCATCAGAAAGGCCACAAGCTTCCCAGCTTTTGTCAAGAATCATGAGGAAACGGAGGTATTGGAGAGAGGCTGGCTCTGGAGTTACTCATGGGAAGAGAAAAGTGTTGAAGAACCAGAACAGCAGGAGAAACCAAACCATGGAAATGTGTCCCTTGCCCTACAAACTCATAGGTATCTCAAAGTGCTATTAATGGAACAGTAGCAGTCAGATGGCTGTAAGAATTTCAGCAGCCAGGGGAAGACCTAATTTAATAAGGCTCCCACGCAGCCACTGACAGGGAATACGACCGGTAACAACTGCTCACAAAACCACAGCCAAACCCCTGGCACACATAAGACTAAGTTTCTTGTTTAACCGATGCTCAAGACACACACAGAGCCTGAAATGCTGCATGCCAACGAAACAACAAACAACAACTCACACTTACCAATTCTGGAAACTCACAGAAGTTCCATCCCTGTATTTCAGGAGAATGCACGCACAGCCTGTGCCCCATGAAGTGGACATTTCCACAAGACAGCAGAGCTCCCACACAGCAGCAGCAATTTGTTTGGGCTGCCTGAACACCTGGGAACCAACCGGTGCTGTAACTCAAGCCAAGGCACCACATATCCAGAAAACCTGGACAAATGGCCAAAGAGCAGCAAGGCAGCAAATGACACAAAAGCAGAGAGGTTGGCAGATACACCAACTAGAGAAGCAGAGTGCTCAGCCAGCTAAGGAGATAATGTGTATACTCATCCCTTCCTGACATTGTCAACACGGGAACAAGTGACATTTCTTCAGAGTTAGCAGCAAACATCTGCTGAGCCAGACTAATGATTTTTTTTTTTTTTTAAATTGCCAATGAAAACAACTTAAAAAAACCACAACAACCAAACTTAAAGCTGCTCTAAATTTATAACATTTGTTTAGCTTTTTGATAAGCATGCCAGCTTGCTTATAGGGATGATGTGATAACATTTGCAGGCAAGATGACAAGCCCTTCACAGAAGGCTCAGATACAAGCTCCCAAAATCCATTACAGGACTTGTTTCTAGATAGCTTATTTAACACATGTGAAACTCATTCTACAAACGAGCAGAACAGCTCATTTTCCTCCTGTTTTCTCAACTGGTGAGCATACTGTGGAGCCTTGGGGGTATTAGAGAGCAACAGGTATTATTAGAGTTCAGTATCACAAGTTTGGAGCATTAGTATCCACAGGAAGACCTAACTATAGTAAAAAAGCCCCCACATATTAGAAAAGATGTAAGATAAACTGGTGCAAGTAGTGAGATAAAAGTTATGATGCCAGCATTACAGGTCCTGAAAGAAATATTTTTTACTAAAGAAAAATAACAATACCCTAAAAGAGGCAGCTGTTCAGAGCAAGAGTTTTTGGCACTCAAAAATACGAGGTCTGTAGAAAGAGATCTCTCTAGCAACAGTGGGGAGTAGAAAGCTACACTAAAAATTTCATTTGCATGACACACCTATCTGCATTTCTTCTAGTGATTCTTGGAAAGACAGCATAAATGCAGATAAAGGGAGAAGTGCATGTGGAAAGCAGGGTGTGGAAGGGGAAGCAGAAGGAAGTGTTACTCTTTCAAATAAGAAACAGGGAAAAGTTTTTTTGGTCAAGATGAGGTAATTTTCAAGTGCTTCATTCTCCTTTCCCCTCTCTTCACCTTCTCCCCACCTCCAGGTATTTAGGTGAAAGAGACACAGCTCTAAGCAATTTAATACACCTGAATCATAAATCTCTGTGTGGTGATAAGGCCAAAAAAGGACCCCAGTGAGGACACTGGCACTGCTACTTACAGATGCAAATCAAGCATGGTTAGGTGGGGTAAGTCAAGGCACTGATCCACAGACTGCTAGAAAAGTAAGCTACATCTATTGCCAAAGTAATCAAAAAATATTTCCTCTCCACTTGCACATGTATTTTCAGTGCCCTGTTTTTCAGAGCATACAACTGGTGTGTTTGCAAGTGAAGAAGCCCTGCCTGGTTACAAGAGCCAAGGGAAGATGCATTTTTGTGCATCTTTTGACTGGACCCTGAGTGCTTTTGCTTTATTTGTCAGATAGGATGCTCAGTAATGTTAGTCTTGGACTCTGGAACACTGCTAGACTTGGCAGAAGGGGTGCATGGAGAAAAAAATAGTTGGAGTTTTCAAAAATTATATAGATGGTGATTTTCCAAACTGATTTCTGTGTCTTCACACTGTCTGTGAAGATCCTCTTCCTCCAGTAAATGCTATGCAGACCTTTTACATCAGGATCATTGATCATACACAGAAAAAAAAGCTGGATGTTGCCTCCTCTTCCCCAGGAAAGAGGAAGATGAGAATGGAGAAAACTAAAGAGGACTTTTAATTCGGGAATTTTTCTTGATATTTCTGAATTGCCTTTCTCTTGATAATGGGAAATAAGGCTGCATTGAAAAAGGGTCTGATGAAGCATATATCTGAGCTTTTTACAATACAAGTTCAGGCTGATTTTAACAGAGATATTAGGAAATTTGATCCTAACAAATACGGAGCTGCCCTAAGGTAAAAGAAAGAAAAAGTAGATGGGAGGGTGCAGTTCCCGAGTTGCGAATCTCACTTCTGGCCACGTTTGCCATTCCTGAGTACTTTGTTCCTTTTGCCAAAATTCATCCGAAGACAAGATATTTGATTTCTTTTTTTTTTTTTTTTAATGAGTGCCAAATAGATAGATTGAACACACCATTATACAAATCAGTCAGATAGAAAATACCTAAGTGTAGCATTAAAATCTGCTAAAAATTCATCACGAATCCAAGTTTGCCCACAATCTGCTCTTGGGAGTAAAGTTCCCAACCGAATGTGTAGGAAAAGGAGAGCACTTGATCCCTGGGAGGAGCATGGGGTGATAGAGAAGGAATCAAGAGATGGATTACTTCTAAAAGTACAAATTATATTAGTAAAATTATGGCTCTGCAAGTTCCCAACGGACATCAAGCAACCTCTGTCATCACACACTAGTCCTTGTTTCACATATTCTTGTTATTCCTGGCTTAAGCCCATTGGTTTGTTTGTTTGTTTGTTTTTCTGGAAAAACACTAGTCTTAAGGATTATTTCAGACAAAGGCTGATAGTACATTTGACAAACTTGTGCAAAAATATCTGGCACCTGACTATCCACTGGCATTACACCACACATGGCATGTTTTGTTCCACTGTGCAATCATTTTGTGTTGGGATGGATGCCAGCTGGGGACTTGGATGAGGCCATGAAACATTGCCTTCGCTTGGAAGGGAGGGCTCTGCTGCCGTGAGGCTGGACAGGAGAGGTGTGGGGGACAGCACTCGCACTGACAAGGCACAGCACTAGCTCAGCTCAGTGATCCATATGTGAGCAGTCCCAGCCTTAGTCAAAAAAGGCACTTCACAAAAATGTAACGTTGGGTTTTGTGAAATAAGGGCAGAACGGTTGTTGCAATAATATGAAGAAATCCCACTAATTCCTTACATTATACTGAACAGACACAGCCTGCATATGAAAGATTACTGTATTTGTTAAAAATATCAGGAGTAGAAACACAATGCTAGCTCCAAGAAGAAACTAATCTTCCCTACATATGCATACATTTAAAGGCTCCATTTACCCATATCATTTTTTGCATGGGAAAATACTATCACAAGAATAGAGAAGGAGATTTTTCCCTGTATTCTCTGCTCTGCTTATCTTTCATTCCTTTTATATATTTACCTATTAAGTCTTACTCTTTGGCTTTCTTCTCTTTCACTGCAGTCACACTAAAGATAGGGAAGTTATACACAGGTGTATCTTTAAATCAAGAAGAAGTATCTGATTATATTTTGAACAGATTTACTGATGCTTACTCCCATACTCCCTCCCTCTGGGCAAATGTAATTCTGCAATACCGTGGGCAATGTCATTTTATGTAAAACTTCCCAATGCTCTTCAAGTCATGTCATCATGTAATTATACTTTTTTCCTGTTGTGAAATGAGAGATGAAAAAGAGGAGCTTATCCTAGGAGATTTAAATATGGGTAATGGAAATAGCTCTGCATAGTCTAGTAGCTGCAGAATGCATTTTCCCATCCTGCAAAAGTTTGAGACATTAGAATTACTTTTTCATTCTCTACCAGGAACTGAAGATTGTCTAGGCTCCAAGATTTCTCAAACAGCTAATGAGTAGATGCAGCTGCATCTGACAATGCTTTACATCCCTCAGGATGTAAAAAACCATTTCAAGTCCTGGCTCTCAGACATACCCTGAGCATACAAAAGCCTTCTCAAGTGCAATTCCCTATTTCCAAGTGCTATTTTCCTACAGAGAAAGTTTCATTTTAACCAAACTTTTGACATTTAAAGACACTTTTCCTGCTCACTAAAGTCCCAAATAAATGCAGTAATTTTCCAAATCATGTTCAGAAATCCAGTGAAGAAGCCATAAATAACAAACAAAATGAAACATGAGTAATCTCAGAAAAGATCTTCCCTTGAAAAGACCACATCTCATATATCTCAAAAAAATTGACAGTTATCTGCATGGAATGTGGCACAGAATTCCTAAGGTTGTAAAATTTCATGTCTGTGAAAAATTAGTATTTGGGTATAGTTTTGACCAAAAACCAGGGTAATGGCAGTGAGTTTGAAATGCTGAAGAAAATATGAATCAGCAAAGTATGATTCTACTGTCACTCCATTACAGACTGTGTAAATGTCATAACTGACTGCAGAGCAGAAACCTCATTTCAGAAAACTGTAAATGATGGCTATTTCACAACAAAGAGAGTTAGGAAAAGGAAAAGGGAAAAAAATAAAAAAGGAAAAGAAAAGGAAAAGAAAAAAGAAAGAAGGAGGAGGAGAAGGAAAAGGAGAAGAAAAAGAAGGAAAAGAAGAAAGAGAAAAAAGGAGAAAGAACAGAAAGAGAAAAAAATAAGGAAAATAAGAAGGAGAGAAAGAAAAGAACAGCTGCTCTCTTGACTTAATCCCAAATACTGTAGAAATAAACCTAAGTCCCCACATCCTGCATGGAAGAAAGGTTCCATCATAAACCTTGAAATCTGGAAAACATTTGAAGTGCCCAAAGCTCAGAAAACATGGAAAATCAGATACTTAGCATCTTCTGAAACTCAGAATGCTGAAACTCAGCATTCTCCTGGAGACAGTGGCTGCTCACAGCTTGCACAGGCATACTGCTTGCTATGTAACATCCTGGCTGGATGGCCATGGCCAGCATGCAGTGGTAATGGAGCTACCTCCAGCTGGTAGCCAGTAACAAGTGAGGTTCCTCAGGGCTCAGTATTGGCTTCAGTCCTGTTTAACATCATTATCAATGGTCTGGATGAAGTGATTGAGTGCACCTTCAGCCAGTTTTCAGATGGTACCAAGTTGGGGGGGAGTGTAGAATTGATGGAGGGCAGTAAGGTTCTACATAGGGAGAGCTTGACCAGCTGGATTGATGGACCAAGGCAAAAGGTATGGGATTCAATAAGGCCAGCTGCTAGGTCCTGAGTTTGGCTCACAACAACCCCATGCAGTGCTACAGGCTGGGGGCAGAGTGGCTGAAAAGCTGCCCAGCAGAAAAGACCTGAGGGTCCTTGTTGACAGCAGCTGAGCAGGAGCCAGTGCGTGCCCACCTGGCCAAGGCCACAGGCATCCCAACCTGTATCAGCAGTAGTGTGGCAGCAGGACCGGGGCAGTCACTGTGCCCCTGTGCACAGCACTGGTCAGGACACAGCTTGAATCCTGTGGTCAGTTCTGAGCCCCTCACGACAAGAAAAGGGCTTGGAGAGGGAGAGCAGGAGGGGCTGGAGCATGTCCAGAGAAGGATAATGGAGCTGGTGAAGAGTCTGGAGCACAAGTCGGATGAGGAGCAGCTGAGGGAGCTGGGGGTGGTTAGCCTGGAGAAAAGGAGGCTCAGGGGTGACCTTATTGCTTCCTATAACTACCTGAAAGGCGTTTTAGCAAGGACAGGGTAGATCTTTTCTCCCATGTAATAAGTGACAGGACAAGAGGAAATGGCCTTAAGCTGTGCCAAAGGAGGTTTAGATTGGATTTTGGGAAAAAAATTCTTCCCTGAAGGGGTTATCAAACATTGGAACAGGCTGTCCAGGGAAGTGGTTGAGTCACCACCCCTGGAGGTATTTAAACAACACGTAGATGTGGCATTTAGGGACACGGTTTGGTCATGGACTTGGCAGTGTGGGTTAACTGTTGGAATTTTCCAACCTAAATGATTCTATGATTCATCAGCACTTTCATATGCAGAAACTGAAGCAAAGAGTGACCTCATTACTTATGGTCAAACTGGAAAGACTGATCTACTTATGGTCAAACTAGAAATCCAAACCAAAAGCAAAATATTACTACCTGCATTTTAACATCTCACCAGAGGAATTTAAAAGACAACAGAAAACAATTTATACTTTGCATTATGATCTAAGTCTTTCAAAAGACAAAATATTTTAATTTTTATTTTTGCAATAGTATTGACAGTATCATCATATTCCTAGAAAGTACAGGAAATATTGTATCACAACCCCCAATATCACCTTTACAGCTTCTACTTTTACTGCTTGTGAGTTCCAGCATCTCTTACTCTGACCACATGCTATTAAAAGATTGAATTAATCATTCCATCTTGCTCACAACACAGATGGAGAGATGCAGTTGGGCAACCAACACATTGGGAAAGTCAATTCTTTAAATATTCCCTTACTATATCATATTATGTTCTGGGAATGTGAGGGGGGTGTGCGTGAAGAAAAAAAACACTGGAAAGATCATTAAGAGTAGTTTAAACTGCATCTCCTCTCTTCCCAGAGACAGAGAAGGTAATTTCCATATCCCAATCAAGCCTAAGAGCATCCAGCTGAAGGTCACATTCAACTCTGCCTCTTCCAGCCAACAGAAATGCTCTGCTGCCACTCAAACAGTCCCCTCTGCTTCCCACGGCTTCAGGGTGACAGTATTTCCATCAAATAAGTAAGCAGAAGTCACGAGTTGGTATACAGAATTTAAAAGGTAATTGAAAGTTTCTGGAGTAGTTCACTTCAAAACACTGCAATCACTTGTGAACTGAAGTGCTTGTTATCATATACAAAGCTCTAGTAATTAGAATCAGGAAGAGAGGTACAAGGTGATTAGAGAATATTGGGAAAAATCTAGTTGACAGGAAACATAGCACATAAACCAATCAGTACTAAAAATTTCCCCGAGATACCTGCAATTTATTAAAATACAAAATGTTAAAAAGCATATTTCCATATTATTAAAAATTTTTGAAGCGACTAATGATCAGAAGCCATTAAAGCATTGACACTAATGTGAGATCAACCTCAGATGCTACTGACTTAATAAAAACATGGAAAATAGTCTCAACATCCCTTCCTCTCCCTCTCTGCCCTGCGTCCACATCCTTCAAACCCACCCCCGGTCAGCACATTTATTTTTTCATCTGGCAGATGAAGAGTCGGGGCAGTGGCCAGAGCTGTCTGTGGATTGTCACTCCTGGAGGTGCCTGTCGGCCTCTCGGTGTAGGGCCCAAAGCAGTGGCCCCAAGGAAAGCGGGGCTCACGTGGCTGTGTGGAAGCAGAGCCAGCCAGTGAGGTGGACACTCAAGGCTGCACAGCCCCAGAGGTGCTGCCAGTGCAGAGCAGTGTAGGTCTCTCCCAGCTCAGCTGCACCAGGCTGCCCAGCCTCTGCTGCCACATGCCACCTTCCCAGGGCCATCACCCAACCTCCAGCAGCAAAAATCCGTGATGGAACAGAACTTTGTGGGGGTTTTTTAGTTTATATTTTTTTAAAGATAGTTTACAGAAGCCCCCTGAGCCTCTGGATGGACCTCAATTCCGTACTCAAAACTACTTAAAAATCAGTTTTAACTTGGAATGAGAAAGTATAAAGAGCATGCACATATTTTGTCTTCAAGAGACCTGCAACATTTTTGTTCCAAATATGGAATTTTATTCATTTTTCTCTTCTTTGATAACACAAGCAGGTCAGGGGTCTCACATGGAGTATGAATGTGCAAGTACAGAAAGGTCTAGACTATATGATATATAAAATTTCCTAATTCTCTCATAATAGTCCTTTACTAGGAAAAAACTGATTTCTTTACAACATCCTCTTTCCCAATGCATGCAGGAGTGATCTCAAACTCGTGGATTTTCTTTCAATTTTTATCTTTCTTGTTCCTCATAAAATATGCACTGAAGTTTTCACACGAAATCAACTACTTTGCAATAAAGACAGCTAATTGTTTTGAAAGATTTTTTTTTTAATTAGATGTTTTTATTCTTCAGTGAAAAACTTAATTTTGAATGAAATTTTATAGCCAATTAATCTAGTGCAGATTCATGAGACTTAGGGAATTAGTTAACTTGGAAGAACAGCTACTGTGCATGCTCTATAATTGCTCTTCATCAAAATTGTCAAAGATTTTTAATATGCAGTTCCCATACAGATTAAAAGCTGTTAAAGTATGTCTCCATTTAAGAGGCCATCATTCCACAGTGTCATTATCTGCTATTAATATTTCAATTAGAGATCATCACATGCTCCTCTGAAGAAATGCGCAACTACTCTCAAAACCAGTCCCATTATTGATAATGCTCCAGGAGTATGACACAAACATCCTATTTTTGTTCCTACATTTAATTACCTTCTATAAATATCCTCCAAAATTTTAAGGGATTAGCTCCTTTCATATAGAAATATGCACTTGTGTTGACAAACACCTTCCAACCATTCTGCTTCTAAGAAGGGAGGTGACAGCTACAAGAATTATACTGGCCCCTCTGCAGAGCCATTTTACAGCCTCACTCTTCAACCAGGTGTTCAAACAGGCTGATACATCATAGTGCATCCTGTCAGTCCTTCCCAGGACATCAGCCAGAAGTACCAGCAATTTTCAGGCATCACTGGTAGCATAAACAGGCTTCATGCCTAGTTTTTTTCCCATCTGACCACAGGATTTAGCTCAAATGTTATGGCTCTGCAACAGACAATTTGATGTGAAATATTTTTCAAGGCATAACCCCTTTCCCTTTTCTGAGAATTAAAAAAACCCCACTTTATTTACTATAACAGATCTTACAGTCCTGTTTTCATCATACCAAGCTGATAATCAATTTCCAGTAAAGCTGATACCCGGAGCTACCTCTCAAAGGATGGACCTTCTCTAGCCAGGTAACAGTGACAGGACCAGATAAAATGGCCTGACATTTTGCCAGGGGAGGTTTAAATTACATATTAGGAATATTGTATTGTACATGTAGGCATACATATTACATATCAGTTTCTTCACTAAAATGGTGAAGGCATTGAACAGGATGCCCAGAGAAATGTTCAAAAAACATGGAGATGTGGCACTTAGAGACATGGTTTACTGGTGAATATGGTGGTGCTGCATTTATGTTTGGACTTGATGATCTTGTAGGTCTCTCCCAACCTAAATGATCCTATGATTCTAAGCCAATAGACAGCACTTTCATTCCACCTCACACTAAACAGCAAAAACTTATAGCTGTGTTTAATTTCTGTTGGGTGTGAAATAATTAAAATAATTTGAATGAAGCTTTCTTTTTAAGAAGCATTAAGGAACTTGGCAATTTAAACATATCAAGGGGAGGAAAAAAAAAAGAGCTTGAGGAATAAAAGCCCAAGAGCTTGCACTGGCTTGTTTAGCAACTCTCTGCTGTTTCCAATACTTTTCTCTCTAGGCCTTTTTCCATAAATATACAAGGCATTTGAAACACATGCGTTACACTGTGTACTGTCTTCTAGGTGATTTGAAGTATATGACCCTAAAATGCAATTTCTATTCCACACTCCAGCCTTACATCTCCATTGGTCACCTGCAACACACGGTGTAAACAGCCAGCCCACTCACACTCAGTTCTCTGGTGGGGCTTTGCCACCAGTTAGCACCTCTTCCTGGAAAAAATGCTGGTGATACAGAAGGTAAAAGGTGAACAGTTCCTTGCAATAAGAGAAAAGTGAGCCCCTGCCAATTGTGCAAGCTGCACCAGCGGCTATTGAAGCCCCTGCATCAGCATTCCTTTTGTTATGGCACTTGAAGCTTTGCAATTATCCATACAGAAAGTCCAGCAGTGCTGAGGGTCACACCACCTTCATTCTGGCCACAGTACTACCTCCCTCCCAAGGCATTCTAAGACATCTGGCCAATATGCCTGTGTCCTCCTGCAGTCTGTGGCCACTACTGCTGTCCCAGAAAAAGCCCAAACTCT
>VYZR01066486.1:76041-89547 GCA_013400675.1 Oxylabes madagascariensis
GACATCCAACTGCAAAATGAAAGGACAGAACTGCACAGAATATTCAAGAATACTGTAGAAAGGAGGATGGGGAGGGAGGGCTGGCTGGAAATACCCAGCACTTTTTCAGGTCTGTAAAAACAGATGACAAACAGAAAATAAAACAGCAGCCAGAATGACCTTCCAACACAAAATATTTCTCTCCATCAATCCTAACAAAAAGGCCTTGTTTCTCTCCAGTGGTCTCTTTTAGCAAGCCAGGAGCCAATCCTTTATCTTCTAAATCCTTGGGGTCTTTTTCAGCCCCAAGAGTGGCCAGTCTGCTTTTGGGGCAGGTTTCCCAAGAGTGGAAAAAAACTCAGTGATGGGTTTTAAACTGAAATGTAAATGCTGAAGAAAATCTATTATCCAAACCATGACTCTTCTGCTTTATCATTAGTCACTGCAATACAGCCTTTGAGTCTCAATTTACTGATCACAAGGCCCCTGTAATTAAGCCATGATTTTGTTCCAGAAAGTGACCCTAGGTAAAAAAAAAAAAAGGGAAATAAAGACATTACATGATTCCACATGACTGCAAATGATATCCTCGACTAATCTCATACAACATCATGGATTGTCAGTGGGGTTGNATGTAGACCAGCATATTCTAGCTGCTATTGCTCTATTTGGCTTCAGAAACAAAAGTATTTAGGATAATTATAATTACAACCAGTAAGAATTTCCATGCTTGGGAAAACATTAATATTTCAGCATTTGTTTTCATGCTGATTCAGAATTTTAAAAAAAATCAAATTCTTCTCAGAGAAAAATTCTGAAAAATTATGATTTTTAGGTATTCCATATAGATAACTGTCAAAACACTGCCCTATGTATATCAATAGCTCCAGCATTTAGTAGAAACATAGCATTTAATTCATTATTCCAATATTATTACAAAGTCAACATGAAGGAAATAGGAAAGTTTAACTCTTTCATCTCACAAAACAGAATATTATGACGTTGAACAAGAATGTTGTGGAGGAGATTCTAAGCACTCTGGAAATGTCTGCATACTAGCTAAGTTTTGACACCTTCCACAACCACTTCTCTTTTGACAATATCCTGATCATGAAGTCTATCTTTCCTTCTTGTTTCTTTCCTTCCTTTTCTTTTCTTTTTCCTTTATATTAGTATAATGATAAAGCAATTTTACTAGTGTATGTGAATTTCTTTTTTTTTCATTTTTTTCTTTCTTTCAATGCCTATAGGAAAGCCTTCACATCTTAGGACTAATGTGCAAAATTGAATCCTCATAAAACCCAAGCAAGACAAGTAAGCAGATAAAATGATGGACAAAGAGAAATGTGCATTTCAGGGGAGAGTTAGGATTAGAAGCAGCATAGCCCTGGGTTTTAGACTGGGCTTCAGAATGTCATGTTTCTGGAAAAACAGCTCCGTGCATCAGTTCACAGAAGAGATTGGCCAGCTAAAGTGCTGTGCATAACCTCAAATGTTATGTCTATTTCTAACCATGAAATTGATGCCTGTGGGAGTGCAGGTAGTGGGTGGTGCACCTGCAGGAGTCTGTTAGTTCAGATCAAGGCATATTCTTCTTGGGGCAGAGCTCCTGCCTGTCCCAGCAGCCTGCCTGCCTTGCACCCCAGAGGCACCTGAGCTATGGTAGAAGAGACACTCCTGGGTGTGCAGGTGTTCAGGCCATGCCATGGACTTGGTCCAAAGTAAAAACCCCTAGAGCACCAGATCCCTTTTCCTCCAGTCTGCTTCTGCTGAGCTAGTGCAAACGTAGCCATAAAATTCCACATACCATCCACCAAATTTGGAATATTTCTGCAACTCCTTAGCTGAGATTGGACCTTTTGAAAGTATTTGTGAAGCATGACCCTTAAGAAACGTGGTAAAGATCTGTGGAAACATACAAGTCTTATGGCACAGCACAGGTGCCCCTGTGTTACCTACCCATGAAGGTGATGCTTACACTGGAAGGTAGAGAAGTTCTCCTGCAGTCCCTGACCTGTCTCTGTAGCCCCTTAATTTGCTTCACCATGTCTGGAAACTGGGTACTCAGGCAGGATGTCTTCTGTGACACACACACAAATGACTAGTTCATTGAAAACCCAAGCTGCAGCACACAATAACCCGCTGTTCTCCTGACAGGCAACTGCATCAAAAGCTTTGCTGGAAGTAGGGGAAAATAATGCTTGGCAAATAATAAAATAATCCCAGTAACAGCCGCAGTTCCACAGCCCAGTTCATCCTGTCCCTGCCCTGCGCAGCCTGGGCTCCCCAGCCCTGACCTACATGATCCCCAGGGGGAATGTTCCAGTGTCTCCTTGTGTAACTCTTGGGCACCTCTGCCTCTGCTTCAAGTGGTCTGCCTGTGTGTTGGACAAGCAAAGGATTTCCACAGAGCAGCCTCCACATCCAGGCACCTGCACGTGGTGCCTAAAGACGGGCACTGCAGGGATTTGCTCTTCACTTTTCTTTTCAATAAACTGTCTCCGATAATTGCCTTGGCTTTAGAGCTGAAGGCCTCTGGAGTAATGAACAACTGTTATTTCTAGTACAATGGGATCGTTGCCTGTAATGTTATCCCTTAATTGCTACTGCAGTGCAAATTATGAAAAGCAAGAATATCCAAATATAGAGACACTTGGCCCTTGTGACAGGAAATTAAGGTCTCTTCTTTGGCACTGCTGCATGCCCTGAACTCCCACTCTAGTCAAAATGAATTACATACATTCAATATTTTGAAAAACAAGCTCTTAACCTCTACAAACAAGCTTATAGAGTTCATATCATGTGTTCTGGCTATGCCTATAAATGTCCAATCCTTTTTCAGATCCTACTAATCTCCTGGGCATCCTAGTCCCTTCAGAATTAATGGAAAAACTTGGCTGAAAAAGATGAAGTACATTTTTAAAAAATAATTAATAAATCTGTGGGTGTATTATCTTTTGAAGTTTTAGTGGTTTGGATTGCTTAATGGGTTACTTTTTATGGTAAGAAAAAGCAAGCAAATGTTTCTATATCATCTACAATATAAAATCTCTTATCTTCCTTTCTATTTTTGACACCTTGAGAGTCTACTGTTTCAGCATCTTGGATAAAATCTTTTCCATACCTGTTAATGCCTTGCTTTGGTGCTGTATTCTTTAGAACAAACTTAGACTTCTGAGAATGAGTGTGTTATGTCTATGGTGCCTTTTTAATATTTCAGGAATTAAGAGTCTAAATGTTTAATCTCCACTGTGAAGTGTCTGAAAAGCGTGGTATTGTCAAACAAAAGCGGTAAGCAGTAAACAGCTGAGGAAAGGTCCAATCCTTCTCTTACTGATGTCAGTGGGAATTTTGCCAGGAAGCTCAGCATGATAAGGGTATAGACCAAAGTAATCAGTTCTACAGATGATTACATGAAAAGCCCTTCATTATAGCATGATGATTGAGTATTATTAGTCATGAGACAAAGATATCTTCTGGAACCAAGACCAAGGAAAATAGTGTAATACGGCTATTCCTCCTCTGAGTTGGGTCTGTTTGCCAGCGGCCTTTCATCTGATTACTTTTCACATGTTAGCACAGCTACTTTGGTTTTAACCACAGCCTGATATGCACAGTGAAATGAGCCCAGATTTCCCGCTCCACAGTTCCTCTCCACTAAAGGTTTCTCAGCCCATGAAAGCTGTGTCATTTGGCAAGTAAAATATTTTTGGCAAACTCAGGAACATTACACTTTGTTGTCCATTTTCTCACTTCAGTTCAAGGGAACGTCTTGCTCCACAGGTGCCTCTTCCAGGTTGGAGAAGGGCAAGTACACGCTTGGGTGTGATGGCTGATGTCTTGACGAAGGGACACTGTGGCACAGACCCCCAGAGCCAGATGCTCGTTTCTGCAGCCTCACCCAGCCTGCCCAGTGCTTGAGCTGAGAGCAGGAGGCAGCAGAAGGTTATGGCCACGAATTGGGCACTGAGGGCATGGATGATGTGTGCAAGCTAACTGGGTGCCCTTGCAAACACATTCAGGATCTTCACGGTTCTTGCGGGAGCATTTGTTAGGCAGATACACTGATGCAGTTTTGCACGGTTCATCCAAGAAAGTGAAGTTGCACAGTCCCCTGCAAAAGCAAAGTCTGTATGAAGATGGGAATATGACTAGAGTTTGTATTAACTTTGGATTAAAGTGGTTTATTATTACTTATGTGTAAGCAGGTTAATTTCCTGTTATTTGGGGGTCAAACAGAAGCCTTACTGAAATCAGTAATTTGTCAGCTTAGCAAAGTCTGTATTAATAAATACAAAATGTAAATGTTTCTAAAACATGCACAGTCACATCACTCACTGTTACTGAATCATTTATAGTGTCTGGTTCTGGTTTGTATTGTCATAATCACAGGAAGTTGCAGTGATAACAGTAGGAAAACACACATACACATTAGGTTTTGGATACATTTTGGGGAGGATTTTCTTCACTATCTTACTTAGGAGGGAAGTTCTAATGGTGCATTTTAATTTATTTTCCACATTTGTATGTTGCTTACATTTCTTATCTGAAAGGAACGGTGAAACTCTCCCACTGCTTCTTGCCTGAAACTACTCTCTGGATTGCAGCTCTGATTTCGCTGTCATGATACATGTTGTTCAGGCTTTGACTCCTCTGGAAATTATCATTAAAATGGTACACTGGCAAAAAAAAAAAAAAAAAAAAAAATTGTAATGGTTGGGGATTCTGAAATATTTTCTGTTATTTTTGTAGCAGTGGTTAATAATTCCCTGAAGCTATGCATTCGATTAAATACCTTTTCTTTCTGCAGTCCTCTCAAACATTGGTAAAAAATCACTGCTATTTCATTCTAACCTCCCAAGTGATGGGCAAAAGTCAGTTGCCTAGCAAGCAGAAGTACTGTTGTTTGTGCTAAAATGTCAAGACAAAAATGTGCTGAAAACTTTCTGGATACTTATATAAAGAGATGAGTTATGACTTGGGAGTTATTTATTGCACAAAAGAGTCTGTATTTGACCCTCTGCATCCTGCTCTCACATACTTTATGTCACTTTAAGGAGAGGAATAACTATTTCTCAAACAAATATTCTGATATTACAGAAAGATAACAGCTACCTCTCCATTTAGATGAACTCAAAAATGTGCCTAGAAAATCATTTGTCATCTGCTATAGAAATGTCAGAGTTCCAGCTTAAGCAATAGCAGTATGAAATCTTTTTCTCTCTTTGACCAAGTTGGGTGGATGTAGGCAAATGAAAAGCTATTGTGTTTATTTTCTATGGGCAGCTACCACATAATAATGTGGTAATACTTTTCATGGAAATCCATCACACAATATACATATTGCAGTTCAGAATACACCATCTACTCTAACCTATACTATGCTTCAATTCTCAGGATCTTTGTACTGAGCAGCTCATGCGTTACATGTTAAAAACGTGCTGCAGCTCTCAGTTGGGTGGATGTATTTCTGGGGCAATATAAGCTCAATGAGAGTGCAACAATAATTTCATACAGAAACCTTTGGAAGTGAGAGCTCAGTCTGGGTTTAGGCTTTGTGTAGATCGTAGTGGGAGGGTATAAAGAGAATCTATGTGTTTTACACAAACAGATTTGGCACACCTATAGCTTCTATGTTCTGGAAATGCAATTAAACTGCCTGTCTACCACCAGCAGTAAAACCAACAGCTTTAAGAGGGGCGGGATGGGGGGAGGGGTGTAGATGGAACCTCAGCCATCCTTCTTATGGTTTTTAAGACAGAGGGAAAATTTATAGGAAAAACAAGAGTGAGCACAGCACCTCTGTCACATATTGTGCAAAGCTGTCCTGTCAGCCACACAGTGCACTAGAAGGCATCACTGCATCCTGCATCTCCTGCAGTATAACAAGAAAGTCTGACAGACAAAGCTTTCACTTTACTCTCACACAAAGTAAGAGATCTATCTGGACTAGGCAACCAAGGCTGGACTAGGTAACCAAGGTGAAGCAAAATGCTTCCCTTTTCCTTACCTACTGCTATGGATGCATAAAAAGTGGATTGCACATGAAAACATGAGGAGGGAGAAAGAAGCTTCTTATCTTTATTAAACTGTTAAACTTTGCCACCAAGTTTCCAAACTCAAAATACTTTATTTTTCTGCCTCATCTGTCTCAACCCGGACCACCAGCTAATTCATATCTGGGTCCTGTGGTGAGCTCAGCAGGGCTGGCACAGCCTCTGGCAGCAGCTGAACTCCAGGCAGGTTCAGCATCCCACCTGCAGGGACTCTGGCAGGGTCAGGACTCTGGCAACTGATCCAGAAATCTAAGTGGCTATGAAAATGTTTACAGAAGCATTAAAATAAAATTTCCTTTGTGTTATTAATTATTCTTTCCCTCCAACTCTATTGTTTGTGTCAACCATTTCTGAAATTACTGTTCTGGAAGCAAATGCACTTGCATTCTCACAAACTGATTTTTTTGAATTGATGATCTTTCTCTAAATTATAGAATCACAGAATCTTAGAATGATTTGAGTTGGAAGGACCTTAAAGATCATCTGGTTCCAACCCTCCTGCCATGGCCAGGAACACCTTCCACTAAATCAGATTGTTCAGGGCCGCCATCCTATGTGGCCTTGGACACTCTCAGGGATGAGACAGCTTCACTGGGCAACCTGTTTCAGTGCCTTACTACTCTTATAACAATAATTTATTCCAAATATCTAATTTAAACCTGCCCTCTTTCAGTTTAAAGCCATCCCCCCTTGTCCTATCATTACAAGCCCTTGTAGAAAGTCCCTTACTAGCTCTTTTGTAGGCCTTCTTTAGGTATTGGAAGGTGCTATAAGGTTTCCCCAGAGCCTTGTCTTCTCCCGGCTGAACAACCCCAACATTCTCATCCTGTCTTCAAAGGAGAAGTACTTTTCAACACCTTAAAAAAAGAAAAGAGGTGGAGAGGTATTTATGATCTAATATCCTTCCTAATAGCCACAGTAACCTNTAGAATGATTTGAGTTGGAAGGACCTTAAAGATCATCTGGTTCCAACCCTCCTGCCATGGCCAGGAACACCTTCCACTAAATCAGATTGTTCAGGGCCGCCATCCTATGTGGCCTTGGACACTCTCAGGGATGAGACAGCTTCACTGGGCAACCTGTTTCAGTGCCTTACTACTCTTATAACAATAATTTATTCCAAATATCTAATTTAAACCTGCCCTCTTTCAGTTTAAAGCCATCCCCCCTTGTCCTATCATTACAAGCCCTTGTAGAAAGTCCCTTACTAGCTCTTTTGTAGGCCTTCTTTAGGTATTGGAAGGTGCTATAAGGTTTCCCCAGAGCCTTGTCTTCTCCCGGCTGAACAACCCCAACATTCTCATCCTGTCTTCAAAGGAGAAGTACTTTTCAACACCTTAAAAAAAGAAAAGAGGTGGAGAGGTATTTATGATCTAATATCCTTCCTAATAGCCACAGTAACCTGAATCTTCTAGAGAAAATTAGCATTTATCTCTTCCCTGGTGTAAATCATTCTAGCCCACTTTCCCAATTTGCCTGATGGTGAAGTATTGCTAAGCAACACCACACTTGCAGGTCAGCTGCCACTTTATGTCTACGCCGATGTCAATTTTTTTAAGGCCCACACTATATTTTTTCAAAGATTATGTTGCCATTTAAGAGCATTTAAAACTACGCAGCTAATCTTCCTACTGTAATACTAGCTCTTGCTTAGTCTAAAGCTGCGTTGCTATGGATGAATATTGCTTGGAGTGTCTAAATATTTGGAAGTAAAACCAGCCATTTTCTTCAGTGGTATAATGAAGTATGGTATAAGATCAAGCCTGATTTTAATTATAAGTTGCCCTTTCTCTTATTCTGCCTGCCTTCCCTGATTTTCATGCCAACAGTAACTGTTTAATTTAACTTGAAGGAAAGCTAAACAGTTAGCCTCAAGCAGTAGATGAATCATTCTAATATCTGATAACTTTTCCAAATAAAGGCCTCTCTCTCCAGGAGCAAATGTCAGTCTCCATCACTTAACAAGCTTATCTAAGACCATGTAGTGAGCAGGGACATGCTCACACTGAAAAGCTAATGGTGGGATTTTCAGTGTCTTGCCAAACTGCTGAGTAGTACAGTGATACTGCTGATTTCCTGACAAAGTTCAGCATACAGCCTGTGTCTGAGCAAGTGCTGAAAAGTAACAGGTATAGGACATATTGCAAAAGTTCCAAACCATGCAACCCCCAAAAGTGTAAGGTGCTCCTCAGTGGGCCACCACTGGTGCTGGGGCAAGTGCTGCAGAGGTGCCCTTCCTGTGGGAAGCCCTAGCATTGCCCTTAGAGTTTGATCCAGACACTCACCGACTTCAAAATGCCAACTAAATATGGGTTTTCATAAAAGTAAGCACTTGGATACAGCACAGAGACCTGTTTAATGCCAAGTATCTCAATAAATTGTCAACTTCCTTGCAAGCAGCACTCGAAGTAGCAAGAACAAGCACGGGAGATAAAATTTTGCAGCGACCTATGCTGGTAAACCAGGACTTCCAGAGCCAAGTGCTCAGGGCCGTGAGTTCAAGCAGTGCTTGGCTTGCACCCAAGCCCCAGGAGCCCAGGGAAGCAAAGGCAGACCATGCAACAGGCGCCTCTCCATGCCCTGGTGGCAGGTTCGCTGGGCAGCATCTCCCCCTGGAGGCTCTCCCCAGATCCTGCTTCCCATCACCAGCCCCAGGTGGGCAGGAGAGTCCACCCCAAACCACCATCTGAATGTGAGCCTTGCATGAACCTGGCTTGTCTCAGTGCATTTTAACAGACGTCTGGCTCCAAATAGTATCTTCAGACTAAAAGAGCATCCTGTAAAATTAGTATTTTAGGAATTGTTTTTCTAATCTGTTACTGAGTCTGTGAACCTTTCAGGATGGTAAAATGCTACTTTTTTCTCCAATCCTGATCATTAGACACACACTTTTCCTAAAAGTATGGGGAGGCTAATGGAACCAGATGAAATTAGAAAGTTAGAATTGAGGGTTCTAAGAACAGAATTTAATAAAACACAAACATGACAGTCACAGTATTCACAGCAATTTTTCTGTTAAATTATACATGTGTTTTCACCAGCACAGAGGTTAGTCACTGAAGCCATTTTAATTATATTTTTATATTGCTGTCTCATTTTTATTTGTTTAGATTTCTTGTTTACTGGATGTTCGATGGGATCCATACAACCAGAAGTTTCTCATACTGCTCTGAGGCTACATTTGGATTATTCCAACCTTCAAAAACTTGAAGATGATCCTAAGAAAATTGAAAAGATGAAACCAAAGTTTTCACAGAGATCCAGTGACTCCAGTAAGCCTCTACAGAGTGCCAGGATCTCCTTCATCACAGGGACAGCAATATGCTCCCTGATTTTTTTTTTTTTTTTTTTGAAGCCACAGAGCACTGACATGCATTCAACATGATAAAGACTGAAAGTGAAAAATTTCTATCCAGCTTCTAAAATGTCAAGCAAAATGTCAGGTAGCACTTTAATAAAAAAGGAAAGACTAACATGAAACAGGAGTACTCTGATGAGCACATTGCTTTCTAATGAATGTCACACATTCAGCAAAGCCACTGGGCTTCAGAAATAATGAAGTAGTGAGTGACTGGATGAAAAAAATCACAACAGTTCACCAGTAACTCCCAGAAAAGCTCCTTTATGAAGTGAATCTTTCTTTGAATACTTCTGTAATTGGACACATCTTAGGATCAAATTCTCTCATCAAAGGGTAGATATTAAGACCTCACTAGAGGCAATGGATCTTTATGGATCTAAGAAGAAAAGTTGGCTTTCATTGGTGTTCCTCTAGGGAGCAGGGAGAGTGAAAAAAAAAATTAATTAATGGTGTTCAGCTGATGGAGAATGACAGACCTTTCTAGAGATGGTGATCCAAGGTAATTAAAATAGATGATGGAGACCTCTCCTGCTGCCAATCAAAACAGAAGATCCAAGGAAGAGTGGCCATCCTAAAAATAATTATTTATGAATCCCACAAAATAGATCTAGTGGAATAGACCCCTAAACATTATAGGAAATGAACCTGATCTAAATCCTGCACAGCAAAATTTGTCTTGCAAATGGGGAAAATGAAATTTGCAAAATACATCCTTGATTTTTTAATCAATTATTATTACCACCCTGTAACCCAAGGGAAGTCTACTATCAGGGAAACACAAGATCAAGGATGCTTCTGGCCAAAGGAATCTGTAGTCAAAGCAGACCACTCATGAGATGAGAAATAAACTATGGATTGCAATTTCTTTTTCCTTTATCTCACGGCAAATGTTCCTGTCTAGCTCCTAACTCCTGCCACCTTTAACACAGTCCTCCAGTAAGCTGCTTGTCAATGTTAGTACAAGTGTTTACTGTACCAAAATCAGTCTTCTCTTTTTCAACACAGTGCTTTGAGAGACACAGTGTAGAATGTTTTATTACCCTCTAGACATTTGGCAATGTCTAGTAATTTTATTTTTTTCCCCTCAGAAAGACGTGGCATTATCCAATATGATTTTATCTTTGCAAATTCATATGGGCGGCTCCTCATTCGCTCATACTTCAGATATTCAAAGATATCCTTTTCTACTATTTGTATCAGTAATTAACCATAGCTAAACAGGCAACTTACTGAATGGCAAAGGTGGGAGTCCTTGCTTTAATATAGTAAAGAATTGCATCCTTTCTCCCCTACACATTCATTGTCTATTTACAGATGTATTGTCTCTTTATCTAGCTACACAGATGTTTTTCTTCAGCTGTTTCTCAACTGGTTACAAATTTCCAAAATTCTTTATAGAGGATTAGGCCATTATTCTGACCTAAGGATCATGTGCAGGTCTTTTTTTTTTTACGTAATTTTTTAATAATTAACAGAATTTGTGTGCAGTTCGGTTGGTACACGATTATCCCACTTCTTTTTGTCAGACTCTGAATTCTCAATAATTTGGTGTTTATTGCTATCCTTTTACTGTCCAACATATTGGAATGCCTATAAAATCCTGACATTTTTTAGGATCCGCCTCCTTTGAAGTTCAACAGGACATAAACACCTACTGTCCTTTGCATCTTCACAGCTGCACCCACAAAATATTGTGCATTTAAAATATAAAAATAATCACTTGGCAGAATTACAGCAACCCAGAGGGCCAAGTATATAACTGCTTAATAAATCAGAGCTATGGGCTCATAAAGAACAGAACTGTAGAATTATCTGTATCTAAAATGACACCGATTCTCAAATTATAAAACCACAAAATTTGAACAGTTTAGTATTTTCCTGATACTAGCCATAATTAAATCAGATTTTACAGCTATTGCTATACACTTTCAGAACTAAAAAATATTATCAAGAACAGGATGTTGCTAGGTAAAGAGGAGTCATCAAATATGAACTATCCATGATGGAGAGCTTCAGTTGCTGGTACACAAGCTGCCCAAATGTCATGGGAAAGAGTTTACAGATGCAGTTTCTGGACTTCATCAATGATTGCTTCATACAGCTGAAATTCCTACAAGACATGGGAAAAATCACTTTTGTGGATTCAATCCTAACCAACACTGTGGAGTAAGCTTGGAGGTAGATAGAGGCTGAAGCACTTAAAGGTGGAGCTTCTGGAAAGTTCTGTAGCTTCCAAAAGACATCCATATTTTTCTGGCATCTGTATGTGACCAGTATCACTAGTAAATGACAGCTGGAACACATCAGGAGAGCTTCTTGACTGCATTCTGTGCTGCTCAAAGAGAAGGCCCCTCACACTTTCTGGGAGATCTGTGTGTGATGTGATCCAAGGTCTGCAAAGTGGCAATAATCAGCAGTCTGATTTTAAACACATGCTCTTGATCCACATCAATGTAGACGCTTTCCATTAATCTCATGGATTGGTAGTTAAGTTCTTCTGTTACAGGTTTGCAATGCTGTTGCTGTGTCATGGTGCTCATTCTTGACACATTTTATCTTCAGTAAATAAAACAAAATTAAGACTTAGAAAAAAATATTGCTTGACAGTGGGTCAGATGAGTACCCTGAAAGTGCAATTTAGCTTTCTGGGCTTTTGGCTTGAAAGAAGGTTTTTTCCTAAAATGAGCAAAGCAGAAATCTTTGCAACTGAATTCAAGCATCTCACAGACCTTGAGAAAGACTGTGTCAGTGAGGAACTGCCACCTGTAGATAAACAGAGATGGGGAAGGCAAGAGAAAAGAAGCCAAACCCAGCCAAGCCAAGCCAAGAAAATGGAAGGCAAAGCAAGGCCAGACAAAGCATATCATAGATTGTCGTGAATTCTGTGATGTTTGTTATCTCAACACATTTGGTATCATAAAGCTGCCAAGTGCAAGATAACTTTCACAGATCTGTCAGGCAGCTGTGTTACAAGCCCTGCCTGCTCATGTCCAGTGCAGCTGGGCTGCAGCCTGAGCTCCTTCTTCAGTCTACTTAGAAACTGCTGGAGGAAGGTAGGTATATTGATAAAGCCATATAATCTCAAAATTCACTGGGGCAAAATGTAAATCTGATCAGGGAGAGAGAGGGGCTCAGTAGTATCCATTTCCTTATGTCCTAGCAATCCTGCACGCTCTTAAGCTGCACTCTGAATTTCTCTAGATTTGCAGCCTCCTTGGAACAGCTCTCTCTGTGCAATGCTCTTTTGCCTCCCCAACAGTCTTCTTTATATCTTCCATGCAACTCCCCTGCTCCCAGACTTTATACAACAGTGAGTATCCTACTGTATCACTTTTTCACTGGAGGAAATATCAATTGAAAATATTTGAGTGGTTATTTTCAACAGCAACAGATGAGTTGTCATAGACAAGTACAGAAATAAAGGTTAAAAATCCTCGGAATATTTATTACTGTTTCATATTAAAAGCAAACCTTGGTTAGATGCTATAAACCTAGATTTTGCAATTGAGGGTCTAATTAATTTCCAAAAAACTGGTGTAAGAGAATACATGCAACGTACAAACAAAAAGATTTTCTGTCATATGCTTCTGTATGTTTCCACCTATATTTTTGTACAAATAATGAATGCATAAGAGGCTCATTTCCCCACAAAACACAAAAATGAAAGTACTTGCTGTAAAAATGAAGACAGACAAATTTAGCCAGGAGATAACGCTACTTTAGGATGGATTAATTTGCTCATTATTTTTCTTTACTAACTTTGCAGGATGCCTGGCAAATAAAAACTGGTCCAAGGTCTGTGTTTTCACTGTCAGTGATGCTTGTGCAAAACCAAAAATGAATACACATCTCAGCGCAACAGTAAGGCACCAACATAAGCTCAAGGCTATTCCTTTTCTCCACAGATTTCAGTGTGAAAATGGTAGGAAAACCAAAATAATTTTCAAGCTGCTAGAGGGTACTGTCAACTGTGAAAAATAGAAAGACAACTATAAACATAATTATTCAAGTACACCCTCTTAACTAACAGGAAGATTTTGAAGGGCTAGCACAGAATTTTTTAAACATGCTAAGCAAAACAGATAGATAGTAAACAATTATGGTATTTTT
>VYZR01066502.1:0-16709 GCA_013400675.1 Oxylabes madagascariensis
TTTCAGCCTCCAGAGTTCCAGCATAAGATGAATAATTAAATTAATGATTAATTAACCAACTTGTGCTCTATACTGCATCTACCCTCAACTGTTTTATTTATAGGACATTTTCCTAAAAAGACATGACATGCTACAACTCTCTAATGATGCACTGCAATAAAAGATACTCTTATCAAAAATATATACAGTAGGGAGAAAAAAAAAAAAGCAGATATGAAGATGGCTTTCCTGGAAACTGAGACATTCTAATCAGAAATAGTTTTGAAACAAGAAACCCTGTAATCTAAACAACCCATAGTCCAAGTTAGGATACTGACCATCCTCTGGCATTTGTAATTAAGATGAATTCCACTGATTGCCAAGATGAATTTACCCAGAGCTAGATAGGTAATTTGAGCTTGTGACAGGAGGGATTTCTTTTTCCCACAGAGGAGGGATGGATAGTGGGAAATTTTTGATGTTTAACATTTACTTCTTTTAATTAACTTTTTTTTTTTAATCCTAACTTACAAGAGTTGATTAATTACTGTGGATTCTCTTTAAGTATAAATGCAGGAATGATAAAATATAAAAAAATACATAATGTAAAAGATGTAATAACAAGAGCAGTAATAGTCAGCAACTGCCTGCAAGGGTAATCCAGAAAGGGAACCACTGCAGTCTAATAGAATTGTAAGGCTGTTTATTAAATATTTCAGAAGGTGTTTAAGGAGATTTACTTACCAGAAAGTATTTTTCCACTATTTCAAAATCCACAAACCCAACTACAATCCAGGCGAAAAGGGTAACCACAGAGACAGCCACAATAAAAGGAACGAAGTAGCCACTAAGTTTGTCTGCAAATTGCTGGATGGGAGCCTGGGAAGGAGAAACATCACTCAGCACCATCATGGTTGTGTCTGAAGGCACAGAAGAGAAGAATCACAGCTGCTGCTTGCAGCACACTTGGTTTGCCACACTTCATAATTACAGATTTACTTAATAAGAGGATGAGACGGCTCAGTAGACAGGATCAAAGTCCTTATTCACCAAGATAGTTCATTATGCAGCTGCAATTCAAATCCAAGGAGCCTCAGCCAGCCCTGCAGGGATTTGGTGTGCTGGTGCCTGCATGAGACAGCAAACCTCAAGTGTTAAATTGGGTGATACTCTACCTTAGAGGTCTGGGCCTCCTCCACGAGTTTAACAATCTGGGACAGGGTGGTATCAGCTCCCACGTGGGTGGCGGAGATGAGAAGGGACCCGTTCTGATTGATGGAGCCAGCAATAACTGTACTGCCAGGCTTCTTGGTCACAGGCATGGCCTCACCTGAGAAAAGGGCAACAACAGACACAACACTGCTGAAAAAGGCACCTTTGGGACAGCTGCCAACTCCCAACAAGTGGGAGAACATCAGCTTCGACTTCCCCTCTGCAGATTTGTTTAAAGGAAAAGATTTTTACACTTGCAAAAAGCGAATGCTGACCTGTGATGAGAGACTCGTCCACCATGGAGTGTCCTTCAATGACACGGCCATCCACTGGGAATTTGCCTCCTGGGACCACTTTGACAATGTCACCTCGCTGAACCAGTTCCACATCCACTTGCTCCTCACTGGAATGGTGCAAATGTTTTATAAGAGACTGGAACTGGAGTGACCCAAGCAATGGAGCTGGCACTACACACAAAGCACAACCCCACTGGCTGGCATTAGTGCATACAAAAATGAGCACAAGAAAGTGCTCTTTGAAATGGCCTATTTTATCATAATTGTATTTACTTTCCAGTTAAGAAAATCCACTAATTGTCTTATCACAGAAAAAAAACCAAACAAACCAGCAATAAACCAATAAACCAAAGCAGAGCGGTGTTAATTCTGCATTTTAATATTTTTATCTGCCAGCAAATCTGAAGTTATTTGCTTCACAGTTGTACAGAACAGTAAAATTTGTCTGTGAATTAAGCATATTAACAACAAAAAAGGAACAACAGAAAAAGCAAATGATAAAGCAAGATACCTTAAAAGAACGTTATCAGGGCCCAAGGTAACAATAGTAGCTTCAGTAGCTTGTAATGAAATTAGTCTTGCCAGTGCTTCTGAGGTTTTACCCTAGAATAATAATTTTCATATTTTTCTGACTATACTATTGAAAAAAAAAAAGNAGCAAATCTGAAGTTATTTGCTTCACAGTTGTACAGAACAGTAAAATTTGTCTGTGAATTAAGCATATTAACAACAAAAAAGGAACAACAGAAAAAGCAAATGATAAAGCAAGATACCTTAAAAGAACGTTATCAGGGCCCAAGGTAACAATAGTAGCTTCAGTAGCTTGTAATGAAATTAGTCTTGCCAGTGCTTCTGAGGTTTTACCCTAGAATAATAATTTTCATATTTTTCTGACTATACTATTGAAAAAAAAAAAGCTGGGTAAATAACAACTGTGTGTGTTGCAATTTACCCTTTTAAGAAAACACTTTCTGCAAACAGTCTGATATGAAGTCAAACGTTTATTAGTTCAGTTATTAAAGACGATTTTACAACACAGAAGGTTAAAGGAACCCAGCAAAGCTCTTGCATGGGATGTGCTCACAAGGCTCCCAAGATCCTGACACGATGCTCAGTGCCTTGGTTCCTGCTCTCCTCACCTTTGCCACGTGCTCCAGCCAGCGGCCCAGCGAGATGAACACGAACAGCATCGGGGGCGTGTCGAAGAAGGTGACAGGGTTCACTTTGGCCCTCTCGGCCATTGCCACCAGGAGGATGACGAAGGAGTAGAGGAAGGCGATGGAGGTTGCCAGCACCACCAGCACGTCCATGTTGGCCGTGTTGTGCCTCAGCGCTCGGGAGGCCTGGATGTAGAAGTGCCACCCCCCGAACACCTGCAATGGCATTTCGCACGTCTCTAGCACACAGCAGCAGCTTCTCCAGTTGATTTGTGGTATTTGCCCCCTTCTCCCTGAACAAAATCCCAGCTCTAGCCTGGTGGTCTTCCCACANTATTTATTTTTAAAAACTTAGACAAAGTTGTAACAGAGCATTTTTAAGCCAGAACACACAAATTAGCTGCAGAAACCTGCACTAAGAACAAAGATGGAAGGAGAGAGACCTATTTTTTTTCACATTTTTTTTAACAGCCTTTCCTTCTATTTCTGGGGTATGTAACTCTTCCAAGGACACTGGATATTTTAGGAGACTTGGTGCCTATGTGAAACTCACCTTTATCACTTGTATGACATCTCGAGGCCCAATGGCCTCAGGGTCATATTTGATGTGGGCTTTGTTGGTCGCAAGAGCTACAGAGCAGTACAAAACACCATTGGTCTTCATGAGGGTGGATTCTATCTTGTGCACACAGGAGGCACAGGTCATCCCTCTCACCTGCAAAATAAAGGTTCTTTCCTGTTAGCAAAGCACAGGTTACCTGGTAAATGCATCTTAACAAGTAGGAAAAGTGCTGGTGACTATGCTGCATTATTTATTGCTTTGATCTGGGACGTGAGCACTGTAGAAATCAAACAATAGTTTGGGCTGGGAGGGACCTTAAAGACCNGCATTATTTATTGCTTTGATCTGGGACGTGAGCACTGTAGAAATCAAACAATAGTTTGGGCTGGGAGGGACCTTAAAGACCACTCAATTCCAACCCCTGCCATGGGCAGGGATGCCTCCCACAAAACCATGCTGCTCAGGGTGCCCTCCTACCCTTCTAGAGGAAGCACAGCACAGGGACAAGGTGCCCTGCTAAAGCTCTGTTGGATGTTCAGTCTCAGAGCTGGGGGACACTGAGCTACACTCAGCTTCAAAATGAAAAAAAAAAAACAGAGTAAATTCTGGCAACAGGAAGACCAGACAGAAAAATACAGGAGTATTTCTCTGCATTTTCAGTGTAGTAGTAGTGAGGCAGCACAACTTGCAGGACAAGATAAAGGTATGTATGTGATACATACCTTATATTTCATTTTTACAAATTAACCTCTATTATATGACTAAACTCTAGGAAGTGGACACTAACACAGGCACATCCAACAGATGAAAGTAATAAAAGCTGAGGGTGGCTGGGTTTAATGATCAGCTTACAACAAGTTCCAGGACCCCATCTCCTTCCCCGCAGTTTTCCATCACGGTGGCTCCGAAGCCCAGCTCCCGAATGAGCTCTGCGATGGCTGCAGGGTGAATGACAGCAGGGTTGTACCTCACTTCTGCCTTCCCTGCCATGAGGGCAACAAGGATCGAGTGGATTCCTAGGAAACAAAAGGTGTGAGTGGCAGATCAGGCTTAGGAAACAGCCTGCATTTATTGAAACACGAGGGCACAATTTATTGAAATTGGGAAAGCTTCTGTGGTGTATACAAAGGAAAACATCCTCGTGTTTGGAAGCTACACCAGCACCTCAGTGCAGGTGTGACAGATGAAAGCATCACTCCACATGAGCAGCATGCCTGTAACAGTCTAATTACAAGCATTCTCTCCATGCTATATGAAAAATTATCTGTTTTTCCTTAAAGAAGTTTTTCTAAAACACAGTGCTGCATATTTCTGTGATCAGCATTTACCATTTCTACAAGCCTTTTTTAAGGAGAACCCATATGAGAAAGGGCAGATCTAACAGTGCAATCCTACCGAGCACTGAGAGGATTTAGATTCATCCATTTTCTAGGATGAAAATAATTAAAATCCAGGCTGACTTGAGACCTGTCCATCTTCATTACAGTAATTAAACACAGCCTGCGTTAATGACTCTGTTACATCACAGTCATGCAGCCATTTGTTCCTGCAAATATAATCACAGACACCACTGCCCTGACTCGCAGAGCTAAAATTAACCTGTGTCCCTTTAATCCACTCACACTGTCCCTTCTCACAGCTCCCTAAAGCACACATCTGCTTCTGCCTTTCAGCTGCACACCTGGGAACCTCCCTCCAGCAGGAAAGAGCTGTTTTACCTTCAAAAGGATCCCTTATTTGATCCCAGTATTCTTTGGAGCACTCAGCTGCTGCTTTTGCAACAGCAGTGTCTGGGCAGCACGTCCATAAAGCAGCGAGGATATCCCTGTTCCCACCCTGTGGTCCTGACAACCCACCCCTTAAAAACACTGCAAAAGCCAGATGGATTCTCCAAACAAATGCTTGGAAATGTACCAGCCCACAGTGACACACATCTCACCATCCTCCCTTCGCAGGTTCCTCTCGATGTTGGCCACACACGAGGCACACGTCATTCCTGTGACCTGCACGTAGCACTTGGAGATGGTCTTGCTCTCCCGCCTGCCGAGGTGGGCTGGTGGCACTTTGGAGGGTGGCTCAGGCTTGTGAGAGTCCAGCAGTGCTTCAGGGAGGGGCTGAGCTTTGGCCACAGGGAGCTCTGCCTTTGCTGGAAAGGAGATTGCAGTTTGTGACACAGTGAACAGCCAGTGCAGGGAGGGATGAGCTGCTGTGACACACTGCTGTTCACTGAGACTGAAAATGGAATGGTGATTGTACACACCTTGTCACTCTGATCCATCCACCCTCTGTCAGTTAAGGGTCAGCAAAAGAAAACAAGACAAAGCTGGGCCACTGATTAACTTATTGGTTTGTTACTATTTTCCCTTTTGCCTTTCCTCATTGTCCTTGTTCTGTTGCACATCCATTGTCCTCCCCCTGTAGCTGTAAGCAAAACCTCTGCATTGCAACCTTAGTTTTACTGACTTTACCTGGAGCACAAAGCTGAACTTGTAAGCAAGTGCATGTTTCATAAGCAAAATCAGTGTTTTTAACGTTAGAGAGAGGGTCTGGAACTACAGGCTCTGGAACTACAGTCTCCTTACAGCAGTTCAGGGGATGCTCTGTTAGTGCAGGAACAGGGTGAAAAGGATTAAATGTGAGCACCCAACCACTTCTGCAGCTATTAACATAAACCAGCACTTATCTGACATATTTATATCGCCAGACACCTCAATGATTTGAATCAATCTGATATATTAAAGGATGTGCACATTATCTTTAATGATCTCATCAGCAGTGAAGCTATAAAGCTTCTCTTGGCAAGCACAAAGTGTATGGCAGCTGCTAAATTTCATCTTGGGTGGTACCAAATCCTAAAACTGCACAACCCTTGTAAATTTGAAAGCGTTTCAGATGTTATTACCTGGAAAAGATGCATCAAATCCCATATCCTCTATTGAGGACCTCAGGTCTTCTGGGCTTGTTTGCAGCGGGTCATATTCTATAGTCCCATTGCCATCTGGGAGAGAGACACGGACAGATATCACGCCTGCCTTTTGGGACAGCACTCCCTCGATGGACTGCACACAGGAGCTGCAAGTCATGCCCTCAATATTGATCACAACAACTTGAGTGAGGGGCTGGCTGGGGTCCTTGGAAGAAGGGTGAGATTTCAGTGGCGACACCGGCACGGGGAGAAGTGCCAGGTTCTCATGCTCCTCAGGAAGGCTGACTCTGAACCTCTCTGGAGACACGTTCTCCACAGCTTTCCTCAGCATTTCTATGCTAATTAAGCCCGGGTTGTAGTTTATAGCAGCAGATTTGTTCTCTAAGGATACCACGACGCTCGTCACTGCTGGGAGTGCCGATATGGTGCTCTGGATGTTGAGGACACAGGAATTGCAGTGCATCCCCTCAACTCTGAACACAACTGTCTTTGTGCCAGTCCCGCTGGAGTTTTCTCTCTGTGATGCCTCAGAGCTTCTGGGCTGAGCGTTCTTCAGCTTTTCCAGGTCAATCCCACTGAGCTTCAGGGGTCTAGGCTGCTTTTTGAAGGCTGCTGTGAAACCAGCCGCTTCAATTTGCTGTTTTATTTCTTCTGGAGTGATTAGAAGAGGCTGGTAGACAACAACAGCTTCCTTATTGTCCAGGGACACTGGAAATTAATCAATAAAATAAGTGCGTGTCACTGCCCTAAGCATAATAAGCACATCACAGGATCCTGCCAAAGCTTTCCAGCAACACTTTAAATGGTCAGAAATGTAACTGCAACAGAAAGGAGATTTCATTGGTTTGGTAAAGATCAAACAACTTAGTTCTTCAACCAGTTTTTGTCCAGTACTACAACAATTTTCAACTTCTCCTCAAATTTTTCGTATTTCCCCAGGATTTTCACAAATGGCATCACTACCTCTTACTGAATTTATCCTTTTTTTGGGGTCTATGGCAATACATTTATCCCGAAGCTAACTGTATCAGTAAGCTGGTCTTGCCTTTCAGATTTTTAACTGGACAGAAAAGATGAACTGTTATTAATTACAGTTTAAAAATATATCTGTTATTAGAGATTTCCATAACCGGTAATAAAATTATGGAACACAACTATTCCAGGCTCCCTACCAAATGCAAAACAACCACTGAACACCATCACACATGTAACAGCCACATCCTTCCCACAATGTGGGCTCCTTTCTTCTTTTCTAGTCCACATTAAAAACATAATTAAATACCCAGCCCCACAAAGAGTCACTGCCACACTCAGCTATGTCATCTAAAACCTGCAACGCCATCAGAGGACAAACAGCATGGCCAACCTCACTTTACATAAAAACTCACTAAGGTTGGACCTCTAATCTGTTGAATTCCTTGCAATCTGCCAGTTTCAATTTACAGGAAAACACACTAAGGTTTTACCTCTAATCTTCTGCATTCCCTGCAGTTTGCCAAGCTTGCCCTCGATGGTGCTGGTGCAGGAGTGACAGGTCATCCCATCGACTTTCAGGCGCAGCACAGCGCTGCTCACCTGGGACCAGCTGGAATCTCCCCAAATTCCAGGCGTTACCTCTGGCACAGAGATGCTCAAATCTACCCCTGGGACCATCTGGGTAATGTTCTTGCCATTGGTGATGGAAGGGATGAAAGTCACCACTGCGGTTCTTTGATCAGAGGACACTTTCACATCCACGATCCCTTTGTTCCTCAGCAGCGTGGCACAAATCTGCCTGGGCGTTAGGGCTGACTGGGCAGGGAGGGTGAGGAAAACGGTGTCAGGTAGAACAGGTTGTGGGTTTGAATCAGCCAGGGTAGCATCGAATCCCATGTCACTGATGGCTTCCTGCAGAGTCACTGGGGTTTGCAGCTTGGAGTCGTAGATGACGACAGCATTCTTATCCTCCAGAGAGACCTGGAGGGGATAAACAAAGCAACTGAGCAAACTGCAACACAGAGTTGGGAGCTGACACTGCACCAGACTAGAAACTGCTTTTACTTGCAAAGATTAGCAATACCTGTCCAGTGTAACTTTCACTACTCACCTCAAAGAGCAAAGCCACCAGTGAGTAACTGCTGCTCTCCTGTCCAACAACAGGGCTGGAGAGAACAGATCCCAGCCCATTCCCAGCTGCAAGAATCCTTTAGGAGTCTGTCTGGCCACTTCTACTTGCAACATCCAGACAGCACCAACGCACTTAATGAAACTTCCAGGGTCAAAGTCAGTTAAATTAGGATGACTAACCCAATTCCATCCCTGGAGCAGAACAGCCCACAGAAGAAATTCGAATCAGTTAGCAGTAATGCTAATGCAGTTAGGAGTACCTGCCCTCAGGCTACAAGGATGGAAGAAAACACTGTTTGAAAAAAAACACAGCTTTAAGCAGCAGTGAAAGGAGCCCAGCATTTCCAGCTATGGAGGCACAGGCTGGTAACTTGCTGTGAGCAAAAAGCTGCATCAGACTTCACCAAAACTCACTTTAGACACCTCACACGTGACAAACATTAAAGAAGCTGTTTTTCCTCTCTCTGTACATTTGGGTGATCCAGAGACATCCTCATTTGGTAATAACCTTTCCCATCTGATGGTACACATAGCCTCAATTTAATTTGCTCCCAACAGATGATATGTCAAACACAATAATTGCAGTTTCCAAAAGGAAAAAGCAATGCCTGCCAGAGGCCCAACACATTATCAATTCAATTCTATCTTTCCTCTGGGCAAAGGTACAACCTAAAGACCACAAACATGATTAAATTATATCACTTAAATCATTTAAAGAACCACCTTTCCTCATTTCTGTCCCAATTATGGGCCGTAGCAGAATTAGCAACATGGACATTTATTGGTTTCATTGCAGAACAACCTAAAAGCAGCTGCTTGTCTGTATTAGTCATCTAATATTCATGTCCCTTGCTGACCTAATTCATAATCACTACACAAAATCCTGTTTTACTATTCCCAGAGAATCTTCTGAATCAACTGGTCTGCCTAGACTGAAGCTGTGATGCTGTAAAAAGGATAATTACTAAATATGACCTCCTAAAGTTTCTTAAAGAGTCCTGCTCTACTCAGACCAAGGTTTTGCAATGTATCTTTTAAAATAGCATTCAGTTTTGGAATAAGGTATTTACCTAAAAACCTAAATACCGACGTCTTAATACTGTCCTTTTAAAAACCTACTTCGTTCCTTATGTAAAAGACACTGGGGATGCACATTGTATAAATCTCCCTATCCTATCCAAAGTCACCTGTGTATTCTCAGAAATCACCTGAGAAAACACAAGGCTGACAAAATGCCATATTTTGCTAGAACAAGGAGAAAGAGAAGATTCTGAAATCAGATTGTTTGGGGGTATTATTTTACAGGCTGCTTTTAGCCTTTACCCGGGTTCATGCTTGCAGACATCCAGTGTTTTATCTGGCCATACACAAGGGGCTGTTCAGAGCTCCAGGGCTCTGCTGCCACAGCACAACCTCACATTAAAGCTCCTTTACAGCTGAAGGAAGATGAAAAATGATCTGTCCTGTAAATTTTGCTGCTTTTCACCAAAATTTCTGTACTCAAACATCTATTCAGGTCACAGGGAAGTGCTCTGAGCTGTGCAGCACCTGCTCTGCAGGGGAAGTGCACCACAATGGGTCTTGCAAAACCAGCTCCAGACAATGATCACACACCCCCTCAATTAAAATTGTGCCCAGTTCTGGGAAGTGTTCACCTAAGATATCCCCACTAAAAAAGGAGTTAACTGCTGATAAAACCAGGAAGAATTTATTTTCTTTGGAGTAAAATCAACAACTACAGAATGTAACGGGATGCTTCCAGAACATAGATACTAAATAAATAAACTTCAATTTTCTGTTGTTAGAACTGTTCTTTCTACCACAGGCTGGGTCACAAAATTCATAGGAGTCTCCCAGCTTTTAAATTACTTCCATTATTAAAACTACTGTAAAATTATGTGTTCTGCAAGGATGATCAGCTCACCCGGGAATATTCTACAATCCAATATTTTGCCCATGACAGAAGAAAGACTAACAATGCTGGTATCTCCTTTGAGTTAAGAAAAAAGTTAAAACTAAGTCAGGCAAAGAAAGCCTGAATTAGGACAAACCCTGTTCTTGCCCTTTTTTTCCCATTACTTCACAACACTGAATTAATTGTAAAGAAGAAAATTAATTAAGAGCAACAATGACTTAACTTCCACTGCAGTGAAGCAAGTACCTGTTTTTCTCTTATTTACCAGAAAAACACCAATGGACCTCCAACATCAGCCTGCCAAGAAACGTAGAGAATACACTCCTCCTTTCCCTCTCTCAGAGCACAATTTACCATGGTTTTTCATCCAATCCTTTGCTAGAAGCAGTGCTAGAGTCACTTACTTTAATGTTATGGATCCCATCCATCTTCCCAAGGTGCTGCTCAATGCTCTGGACACAGGAGTTGCAGGTCATCCCCTCCACGCCGATGGCCACGGATTTTGCCTCCATGGTGAATTTCTACTCAGGTCTTCTCATTGCCGGTGGCTAAAAACAAGCAGGACATTAGTGCCTAAAGAATTTCACAGAGGTTGAAATGGAAACAGGGAAGGAGTCCTCGTGGCAGGGGTTGGAATGAGAGGAGCTTCCAGGTCCCTTCCACTCAAAACCATGCTGGGATTCTAGGATTTAACAGAGGACCTCCTTCACCACATGTAACTCTGGTAGATGTCAAAATCTGAGGAGATAGCAACAAAATGGAAAACTTAATGTATTTATTCCCATGAATTTTCAAAAAGGGGAAGTGTTCAGACATCTATTATTCAATTTGGGCTGCACTGGAGATCATTTAATTACATGCAGCAAGCTGTGATTCACTGGTGTGAGATATTAAATTATAGGGAGAAGCAGGAGAGAGAGAGAGAGAGAGAGCGCGAGCAGCTCTTGGAATGCTGAAACAAGAGGATGGCATATCAGCCACAGTGGCACAGCTGATAACTCTCTTTTTCCACATTTCTCTCTCATATATTGCCCTATGTTTGCAAAAGCAAGTGATACTGAAATTAGCCCAGGAAGCAAATCAAGTGTTTTGCCACATCTCTTTCAGAAAGGTCTCATTTGTGCTCCTCTGAAGAGTTTCATTACTATTTTTGCTCATAAAAATAAGCCCAGGAAAAAAAATCCTGAACCTAAATGAAATCTGTGAAATAACAGCTAATGAAAAGGACTTCTTTTGCCCAATGTATAAACTCTTAAGTAATGGAGGGGGAAAGAAGGCAAAAGAAGCAAGTCTCCAGATTTTTTGTTAATATTTTGAAAGAAGTAATACAAGGTTTCATTGACAGAGAGGTTAATGACCAGGGAAATGATCACAGTTAATGTTTGGCAGCAATGGAAGCAGCAGTAAAATTTGATGAGTAATTGAGGAACTGAAGTGAAGCACAAGCTTTACTTGTTTTCTTACCCTGGGGACTTATCTTGGAAAACTCAATTACATTGATGTTTAGTAAAATAAATTTTTCCTGCTCCACAGTGACATTTCCAGACTGTTCCCTGTTACAGAAGGCCTGAAGGGTTCTGCTTTCACTTTGAGACATGCCACAAACCATGCAAGAATACAAGGAAGTTTCATCAGATGCACAAAAACTAAATGTTGAACTTAATTAACGGGCAGTGAAAGAAGTATAAAACCAGGAATACTGACTTTTCTAATAGATGACAGACATCTCATCCCTGCTAGGAACAGAAATAAGACAACTCTGCCTGAGGAGTTACTACAGATCTCACTTCTCCACTGCTCTTATAAGAGCTGAATTATTGGAAACACTCAATATTTGTGCGTGAATATCCACATATTACAGAAATGTAGAACTGTCACAAGAATTATCAATCAACAGGAAAGTGTATTTTAAGCAAATTTCATACAGCAGCTCCTTTCTCAGGCTGACCTGCACACTCAGAGGTACAAAATAATATAAGAACCACTAACCACCTAGGACAACATTTGCTTTCCTGTCATCCTGTTGAAATGGGATCCTCTTGTGCTTCCCCCAGCTCCTCCCTAAGGAATGCCCAGTCCACACCCAGCAAACAAGGACAGCATTGTGACTCCACAGTCAGGGACACACCAACATTCCCACAAGCCTGAAATACAAATCAAGTTGCAAAGAGCACTTGACACACAGGGAACTTGGGAAGCACAACCAGGCACGTTGGGCTAAAATCAGACATCACAGACAGAACCAATCTGCTCTCTGGTAAGGTCTGGAGAGATGTGAATTTAAAAGCATTTCAGGTACGTGATCAACTTGAACTGCCCTGTTACTGTACTTTGAAAACTAAAATAAAGTAAGGGGACACTTTGGCTGTGAGCTGCTGTCTAAAATACTCAAAGGTTGGTGAGATGCTGCCATGGAGGAGAGCTGGGGTACAGCTGTGAGCCAGGGAAATCCTGCTGGGCTCCTGGCTGCCTTGCCTGGGCTTTGGTTTGAGAGACTCGAGCTGCAAATACAATAATATCCTTTTTTACAAAACTAGGATACAATGTTAAAGGCTCCCTGTCAAACAAACAGCAGCCACATAGGCAGCACACTGAATTAGCACTGATCACAGCAGCTCTGCTACCAAATGCCCGCCAATGCATTAAAAACCCCACTCTTTAAATATGTAAAAATAACATTAAACTTCTTTTCACACCTATTATTATTACAGTTTGTATGGACAAAGTGTTTCCTCCATTTTCTCAGTCTGTTTCCTTGCTCTTCTGCTGTTCATTCATAAATACAGCAGAGAAAACCCTTTCCTGGAAGAAGCTGTAATTCAAATAAAAACCATAAAGGCATAAAAAAAATTAAAATTTAGAATTTATCTGTTGGACCAAACTGGCTTTTCTTTTTGTTCTCTGACCTTCAATTAAGAATGACCCAGATCTCTCTGACATGAGCATCGCTCACAGCTCCTTGTTGGTGGGGAAGACAACCAATGTGGATTTTTATTTGCTTTGCTGCAGGTTGCTAACAGTTTTTATACTAATTTCAAAATCAGGCTCCTCTCTAAAAAATGAGACATGTCCAAATGTGATGAGCAACACTGGTCTCTTAAATCACTCACATGGTATTATTAACAGTAAATTGTTAATGAGCTGTTTCTCAATCTCTGTTTTCTGTACCGCCTTGTTGAAATTTCCAAGAGCCAAAGTGTCTGGATTTCCAGTGCTCCTGAAGCTTCAAAGAGATCTCGTTCTCAGAAGGAAATACAGGGTTATACACAGTGACTCTAAATAGACAAATCCTTTTCTCTTCCCCTTGCAAAATTCCCAGGACAACCAGTTAAACTTAAATTTAATCTGAGGATGTATTCTACTTTGTCATATTCATTTCATTTCTGATGCTCTGCCTCCCTTACAGGTGATTAAAGGTAGAAAGAATTTGGCTGAAACTTGAATGAAATATTTGTCATATTTCCTCCTCCTGACAATTTTAAATTAAGGAAGTCCATGACTAAGCAGACTGAAAATAGATGTTACACTAATTAATTAGGACTAGATGCACATAAAAGGTACACAAATATTAAGAATTTAATCCTAATTCTCCTCATTTGGGTTAGCACCTTCCCAAGTTTACATGAAAATAGACTTAGAAGTCAAAATATCTGCAGCAATCCATATATTCCCCATCAATGGCTTGTGCAAGTTAGCATGGACATATCCTTTTAATTATAATGTATTTTCTTATAGAGAAAAGACTTGAAGCTGAGGTCCCGAAAAGACCTGAGATGCAAAGTTATGGATTACACATGTTTTAGGAAAAAAAATAATGCTTTTATTCTTAACCAATGTATTGCTCCATCTATAAAACATCTTTACCATCAGTTAGTAGAGAATTTCAGGATTTGACAACACAAAGAAGTGGCAGTTCTTTTTACAGGTTACCAGCTCTGTTCCATTTTATTGAAGGAAGTAAGTGTTTCTATGAAGCAAATGAGGCAATAGAAAGAGGTGATTTCTACTTCCAACAGAAATTTCTCCCCACGGAAAGGAAAACTCAAAAGCGATCAAGCACAAGGTGACTGAGACACTCATTCGTCTCTCTAAATAGGTTTTTCATGTGCTAACACGTTACTGTAAGTAAAATATCTGAAGAAATAAGGCTCAATGAGGTCAAAGTTAAGTAATTCATAAAGCCACACTATCAAAAAAAGAAAATGAAAAAAAAAACCAAAACGATGCAAAGAGGATGTTACAACACCAGTAAAAACTCAAGAGTCCCATTTAACCCTAAAAAAGGCACTTTGGTGCTTCTAATATCTGAGCACTCCCAAGCAACACAGAGCAGCAAAGCTCTGTGCCCCACAGACACACTGTGCCAGTTTTGGAATTAGGAGGGATACAATGAGGAAAGACAGATGCTTCTGGTTACCTGTACAGCTCCAGTTTTCACCAGTTTATAATTACCTTGAATTTACAGCTGCTGAAATTAAAAGAGGTAACAGCTTGGCAAATACCACACAAATGCCAGCAACAGAATCTCACAGGTTTAATTACAGCCTTTGGATTTTATTAAATTTCTTAATGGCCAAATGCTACTTTATTTACGGCAGCAGCAAGCTAAATTACTTGTTACATTAAATGGAAAAAAGGTGCCTGTCCCTCAATGTCTGCAGGGACCTGTGGAAAAGAGCAAAGGGCAGGAAAGGGAAAGAGCTGCATCACCTCACCCTTAGGCTTGAAAAGTGCTCCAGGAGATGGGTCCAACAGGGAAGAAGGAGGTTTTATAGGGTTCATGGGCAAACAGAGCCATGGGAAAGTGTGACTAGATAGGAGATGTGTATGATAGGCCCATGGAGAGATGAGGCTTAATCATTGAGAGAGAAACTGTGCATCTGCAATAAATGTCACAGCTACGTGACACTTTAAATAGCTGGTAATTCATGTTGCTCAAGACTTTAACAAGCCTTGCTTGATCAGCAGAGAGTGGAAATTGCTCTCACGGAATTTATTTCTATACCAACTGCACGGGGAAAAGAAAAAAGCACACATTGAAAACATTCTGCTTCACTTCTAATGAGTTTTACAGAACTTGAGACAAATTCTTAGAAAATCCTTTAACTCATTCTTGGCTTTTCACAACCTCCTGAAGTCAGATTTTTGGAGAACATTAATGTTTCCTTGGAAGAATCATAGGAAATATAATGAGTAGAATAAAATTTATAACCCCTTGTTATGTGAGCATACCAAGGTCAATGGGGGCTCCTCAGTCTTAAAGTACTGGTCTCAAAGTACTCAGCAGAACAACGTGGAATGCATTATACAGTAAAAACAAGAAGAGTAAGACAGCAAACTATATATAGTGTTAGCTTTTGCTTCCCTACTTTGCCACCTGAGAAGGAAAAAAAGCTTCAGGTCTTTTCTCTAGTAAGAAAATACATTATAATTATCAATTTCTAATCAAACTGTGCTTGTGCTCACACAGGGCATTGTCATACACACAAAGACCCACACTACCAAATCTTTGCCTATTTACATCCACACAATTCAACAAGTATTTAGATACAGAAACTCGACCTTTGCTGACTGCAAGAAAGATTTCAAGACTTAAGATTTTAACTTTACACTACTTACATACAATTTCCAGAACGTGAATGCAGGGAGGCAACTGTTGTGTTACTCTTCACACAGAATCACTAGGTCTTGCTCATTTTTGTGAGATTTTACCCCAAAGCATCATCAACTATTTGCCCTTTTCTAGAATATCCACAGTTCACTTTTAATTAGAGAAAGGTGCTCGTGCACAGAGCGGTGCCATCATACGGTGGCACAAGAATAAGCACTCGGTAAGGTGTTTCAGAAGGACAGGCTGAGCAGCTCAGAAGTGGAACAGGAGCTCAGTGACTCATGCGCTCAGGGACTTTCTCTGGCCATTGACAGGAGCGCAAGCGGGACTTTTCCGAGTGAGTGCGGGCTGCCTGCGCGCCAGGACCCGAACCGCGGATGCTCCCTCCAAGCACGGCCGGGGCCGGCCCCGCCGCAGCCCCGGCAGCGGAGCCGGGCTCCGGCCCCGCCGAATCCCGGGGGCTGCGGGGAAGCGGCCGAGCAGGAAACGCCGCTCTGCCTCCGGAGATGCCGCCGAGGCGCTTTGGGGTGAAGCCCCGGGGCAGCCCCGACCCCCCGGGATGCGGGCACCCTCGCGCACCGCACGGCCCCTCCAAGAGCCGGACAGACCCGGCCGAGCCGGGCGTGTTTTGGGGCGCGGGCCCGACCCTCCCGTCTGGGGCACGCAGCCCGGCACCGCCGCAGCCGCAGCCCACCTCCCCGCCGGGACGCGGTGACAGCGGCCCGGAGGCAGCCCCGAAGCACGGGGGACAGCGGCAGTCCCCATAGGCGGGTCCTGAGGCCGCGGGTGACACGCCGCTCCGCGCCCCCCGAGGGTCCGCACCGCCGGGGACAGCCCCGCAGGACGGGGCGGCGGCAGCCCCGGGGCGGGCCCGCGCTGAGGGAGGGAAGGGAGCCCCGAGCGGGGCCCGCACTCACCGCGGCCGCGGGCTCCGATCGCCGCTCC
>VYZR01066508.1:14065-27340 GCA_013400675.1 Oxylabes madagascariensis
AGTACCATCCCTTCTGGCAATCATACCTGTCCCACTTGAAGCCTCTATGTAGTTAAAAACAAATTTTCATGAGTTACTTCATTTTCTCCATCTGCTTGGTGTGCAAGACGCTGAGGTAATAAACCAGTTTAAAGTACAGATTAGTGCCAACAGCTATGCAGTTACCATTCTGGTTTGCTTTATTTTCAAACTGGCCACATAAAAGGGATGGTGTAGCCTCCCAGAAACCAACTAAACCCAGCTGTATTTCACCTGTGCACAGCCATTTCCAGGGGAATTCTGGCTCAGCAGTAAGGATGGCATCTGCTTTGAAAGGCAAGACTGTATGGGCCCAGGGCTCACGGAGCAGAAAGGAGAGGCTGGTGCCTGTTCTCCCTGTGGCGCTTCCCCTGCTGCACTTCCCTCATTTTAACAACACCTGGGACCAGTCTGACAGAAGTCAAGGCGTGTGAAACAAGAAGAAAACTGTTACCATGGAACCCAGGAACACTACATGCAGGGGGGAAGCAGCAGGTATAAAATGTGAGGAGGGAAAAGCCTTAGGTAGCAAACAGATCTCTTGGAATATGAGGAGGAGAGCTACAGTGGCTTGGGTGGGCATTTATGAACCACTGCTGTGTCCAGCTCAAACAGCACCATTTTCTGAGCACCTCTCTGAAAGAGGATTATAATCCATCTATATTATTCCTGCTCAGCTGTTTACGCCACCATATGGGAAAATCTGCATCCAAACTGCAGAAACATGAGTATTATCACTGCCTTATAAAAAGTCCCGTCTCACAAGCTTTATTAGGTTTATTCCCACCACAAAATAAATTTAGTACTTGATTTTACCTGATTCATTTCATAGATGCAGCATTTCTGTTAACCTTTACACAGTATGACATACAAAGACAAGTGCTTGTGTTTTGTAGAATGTTTTTAGAGATTATAAAAGTGTTGAGTGCCTTGAAATTCATGAACTAACTTCCACCCAAAAATACTTCAGTACTGTAGTCAAAAGGTTAGTAAAAACTGGCTTTAAAATTCCCAGTTACCAAAAATCTCTACTTATGCAAAGTTTTTCCAATGTATCATCTCTTTTGACTGAAATATAGTCCAAACCTTGAATATAAAATCTAACATTTTTCTCTTTGAAACAGTGGGAGTTTATCAATATTCCTCAGTGTAAGATTCAACGATTTTTAAGATGCTTCTATTCTACTGCTCTGCTGCTGTCTATGGAATATGAGAAAAGGACAAAACCAGGCAACAGGAACAAAACCATAACCATTCTTGTAACTTTAAACTTGACATATCTGTAGATCCTCTTTAGTTTGATATTGAAATTATTAAAAAGCAGGCACTATATTTAATCAGAGCCATTATGATTCATGATTTAAGGGACATGACATGGGTCACATTACTACAGAAGTATCAAATTCTTTGGCAATGATGATTCTGATGCCTGCAAGGCAAACACCTATGTGTTGTTATAAGCTAAAATCACTTCAAAGAGGTCACTCATGTTTCCTCAAATGGTAAAAGCTACCAGTTAAAATGACACTCTAACAGAGAAGTTCCCATTATCCAGCACTTGCATTGCTTGGTCTGCATTTACCTAATACAAAACACAGTAACTGCAAATGCTTATCACGTTTAAAAAAGGCCATCACACCGTGTTGATTCCAGCTATCCCAGAACACAGTACTCAGAGCTGAATAGTTCAGCCCTGCGAAATGTGGCGTGACTGATAAAAAACAGAAAGAAGCTTGACTGAAAAAGTTGCGGATTTGTAGATGATCTTAGGAGAATGAGTCCAGTCCAGAAGCATAGTTCACGTAACATCGAAATTCATTGGCTAAATTTCGTGAGTGTTTTGGAATAAACTTGCACATCTTCACACCAAGATACTTTGCTGCCTGTTCCTCCATGACTGCACCTGCAGCAAAAATAATCAGTATTCAATAAGAAAAAACAGTAACAGAATGTTTGAACTTCTTTAATAGCTCCTCCCAAATGCATACATGGAGAGCCTGGTTTTTTTAAGGAAGGCAGGCTTAAAGCAGCCACACTCTCAGCCTTCCTTAACAACAGAATATATTGGGAAACTTAAAATAAATCTAGAAGAATGGAAAAAATCCCAATGAGATGAATGTCCAAGAAACTTCATAAAAATAAGTAGAGGGTATCAGTGGCCTTTTTACAGAAAGCAAACTTGAACTCAGTCTTCTTGTTACATTCCAAAGAAGTTAAATGGTAGGGAGCCATGGGAAATGCAAACAGATTACATCTACTCTTTCACTTAGATAAAGCATGGTGTGATATTTGCAGCTACACACTGAGAAATCACTGCTTTGAGCAGTAAACTGAAGGACCACCTACCCATTCTAGGGAAAAACTTCTGAGAACCATCCTTGTGTGAGACTGCCATGCGCATTAACCAAGTAACAGGTTTTCTATGGCCACATTATTTCTATTTTTCTTTGCCTGCTTGGTTTCCTTCCCTCAAATTGTACATACAGAGGGGTTTTGTCCTTTGCTTTTTGGAAAGGTTTCCTGGTTGTCTTCAGATAACAATACAGTAATAACAATGCACTTTAAGAAAAGCCATGACTTGGGTAGACATAAATCACTTCTCAAACCAGCAAGTGCATCTTCCTAAAGAAGGACCCACAAGTACAGGTATCTACCTGGTTTCTGCTTTTACCACTGTTTTTAATTCCTCCTGCTGTAATTCAGTGCCTAAGATATAAACAATAACTTGCACCTATGTTTGCCATTCCCAGATTTCAATCACGGCAATTACAGAGGGTGGCCCTTCTACAAGAAAGATTATATTTCTGGAATTTTGCTGGATGTTCTTATAATTCTTAAAAAATTCAGTAAAATTCATAATGCCACAGGAAGAAAGTATTGACTTGAACCATTGAAACCAACTTGCCTTCTGTTTAAAATAAAGGTTGAACTCAAGTACTCAAATAAAAAGCTTAGGATACATATTCTTCCTTAAACTGATGATAATTCAGCATTATTGAGTTAGTATTTGTCTCATGTAAGATTTTCATTAGAAAGAAAGAAAAAGGTTCTTAAGGGGACCTAGTATTTTTACTAGTTATACCTGTGCAAAGCAGAATCTTTCCTTTTGTTAGATATTTGATAGTCTCTGCAGTCTTTTGAAGACATTCCTCAGACAAATAGGGTGGATCTGCTATTACGATGTCAAAACTGTGTGGCAGGAGATTTTCAGGTAAGTCCAAAGGGTGATTGTAATCATAGAAGATAAATTCTTCTCCATACACAGAAAACCTTCTGTCATACTCCAGTATACACACAGAAAAATCTTCACCATCCTGTTCTTTCAGTTTCTGGTACACACTCGGTGCACTAATGCAGGCTATCCTGAAAAAACACACAGTAACATAAAATTGTAATTTTAAAAGGCAAACAACAGCATCAAAACTCTACAGCAGTCCACAGAGAGGCTTTGGGGAAACATTTTAAACATTAGTCTCAAAAATGTAAAGTAGTATTCCTCCATTCTAACAATTAATTACTTTAGTAACAAAGTCTTAAGTATAAAGTCATTACCTGTTTAACCCCGTAATACATAAAGATCTCAAGCTTAACTACAGAGAAAGACTTGTTTCAGAAAAGAAAGGAAATACACTCAAAAACTGAAAAATTACTGTTTATAGAAGTAGGAAGAAAACCAAGTTTTTTCCATCTGTTTTACAGAAACTAATATAAAAACTAAGAAAATAATAAGTAAGTCAATAATATGCTCTGAAGCACTTTGTATTTCTCAAAAAATTAAAAAAATTCATAATAAACTTTTACAAGACACAGCCTACAACGTTCCATGAAATGATAAACAGGAAGACCAGGACAAACTATTAACTAAAAAATAACAAAGCAGCTCTGCAGTATCTCAGTTGAACAAAATTGAAGTACAATGAGTAATGAATTAAACTACATGCTCTTGTCTACATAGCAGAAACAAAATATTTGCAGAAAAGACATGTTAAATCTACAACACAATTATTAAAACCTACCTGCCACCTTTTCCAGCTGCCTGAACTGCGTCCTTAGCCAGGCACGACGCAGTTTCATCACTGTACCAAAACTGGCTCAGTTGCTGAGAAAGATAATGCATAATTACAAACAACATCAAATCTTCTGGCTGTGCTACGCAGTTACATGTGGTGAGTCATAACTGAAGAAAACCACAATCCATAGCAACTTCTCAGTTCACAGACTGTAAAGCTGGAAAGGTGACTGTTTTCCTGACAGTCTTCCTACTTCTGTAACCTAGTGATACACAGCAGGTACCTTACACCCTGTGTTTCCAAAGCATGAACTGCAGTATCAGGAAAACCGAGTAATCCAAACCACTGACAAGGTATTTCAATGCCAATGTGCAGATGCTCATTATTTATGTGCTCTTAAAATGAGTTACTTCAGCAGATGAGGTAAAAGCACCTTGGAAAGTGACAGTATAGGAAGAAAGAAAAGGATAAAAAAACTAAATCAGAACAGATCAGAAAAAGGAAAACCAAAAAACCCAACCCAGAGACAAATCAGAAATCAGTCTGCCACAAATAAAAACAAGCAGCAAAACAGCCATCCACAAAAATAAAGAAATAGAACATAAAAAAATAAAGATGTGAAAGGAAAGATCACTTGGTCTTGTTACACTGTGTTTGTCCCAGACTCAGGGAAGAGTCTTTACTACTATCACATGCCAGGCTGGAGTTAAAATTTCCAGAGGGACAGATGCTTCTGTTAGCAGCTTCATTCCCTCTCCATGTATTTTCAGTTTGTACCCCGCATGCACATGCGGAGCAAACAACCATACCCAGATTTAATACTAAAGCAAATCTCCCTATAATGTTGCTACCCATTAATAGGAACATCTTGAGTGTTCTCCTCTTTAATTTCATTTCTTTATCCAGCCACAAAAGAAACTCGGTCAGGGCTACTCCTTTAGCTGTGCTTCATTCACTGAAATTTATAGTTCCTTACCCAGTCTTCTTCTATTGAGCCAATGGAATATTGATTAAACCCTTGGGAGGTCTTCATGCCTTCTCTCTGCTGCTGTTCCAAATAGAACTCCTGGAGGGCAGCCAATGTATGGGATGAAAGCTGGGGAATGTCATCATCATCGTCCATTTTCTTAGATGTGGACAAGAAAAAAGAAATTAATTATATGAACCCTTTTCAATGGGGAATGTTTTCTATAACAGCAAAATCCTGTGAGGTAAAACAACGTCCATCAAGAATGCAACTAACTAGGAAAACCTCCTAACAAAAGAAAACTTATTCCCTCTACTTAAGTGCTCTTAAATCAGCGAGAGGCCAACTGGAAATAACAAGTCTCCACAGAGAATTTAGGAAGAGCAGCAACACTGTTCTCTTTGTATACAACACGGATTTCGCTTGCATTCTTACACGGAAGTTGACATTACAGTTCTTGGTTTCCTGTGGATCTGGAAAATCCTATAGAAATTATTCCCTTCCTTCCTAGAAATAATGATAGCTATTGGTCATTCCTTCCCATGTTCAAAAGCCACACAGTCTTGACTCCAAATGAAATAAACCAGCATTCTAGCTCTGCATCACTTGGTTTTAACTTCCATGCCATAAGAAGATTCCTCTAAATGCCACAAATCTACAAGGAAAAAAAAAAAAAAAAAAAAAAGAAGCAGTCAAGAAGCTCCAAAAGATACGGTATGTACCAATGAAAAAGTACAGCCATTTTCTGAAGGCTCCTGAGGTGGGTTCTCCCACGCAGCATCCCTGAGCCCTTTGACCCCAGGCAGCGCAGCAGCCTCTCCCAGGGAACGGTGCCACCTCGTGGAACGGAGGAGCTGGAAAGGACTCAGCACGTGAAAAGTACTTGAGAAAACTGAGAAAGATTCTTCTCTCAAGAAGCCCACTCTCCCTGCACCCGGCCTAAGAACCAGCACACGAGCAGTGTCTTTAACAGAGCCTGGGGACAGAGATATGCCTGCACCGTGCAGAAGTCACCGAGAACCGCCGGCCACCTGAACAGTGAGTGAACGTTTTGAGTAATTTCAAGTGGAGCTGCTCATGATTTTTCTTCTCCTCATTCCCTGCATTACAAGGAGAGCTCCAGAACCGGGAGTCTCCTCCCCTTCCACCCTTCCTTCTGCTCTAGCAGAGCTTTCAAGATGAAGTTTCCTAAAACAGCTTCTTCCTGCTTGCTGGAAAAATGGTACCTTATCCTAGCACTGTGAGATAACTCTGCCATTCCTCTGACACAGTACACACCTAAGGAAAGCTCTTATCTGCAAAACGTGGCTTTTCCAGAGTATCATTTATTGACTTGCTGGCTTCTCAGGCCAGGCTGGCCAAACAGGGAATTGTTCACAGCCCAAAGACCCACCTATGGCATTTGCCTCATGCAAGAGAATTCCGGAGCCAAGCTGCCTAGTAAAACCAAAATCATTATCTTTCCCCTAGTTTTTTGTTGAACAAAACACAAATGCCTTAAGAATATTTCCATTATTAAATTACATATTATTTAAAGCTATTTCAACATAATAAATATGTTATTTAAATAGATTTAAATATTATTTATTATAGAAATGACTGTATGTCCAGACAGATAACACAGTTTCTAGCCACAATGATCTAACAATACAGAAAATTATGACCCATTTTAGGTCCTGTACAACAATTTGTTTTTGTTAGGACATGGTAGAAATTTACAATCACTCCTTAATTCACAACATTTTTGTTATTAACTGAATGTTACACACAGGAATCTGGTTTGCTATTACCCCCTAAGCGAGAACACATCTATGCTAAGAAACCGAAACAGGTGCAAAGTTTCAGTTTTTAAAACGAAAGTTGAAATTTTTTGATTTTCTGTTCTGAGTCCATACTGGCATTTGCAAGGACTAAACCCATGCCCATGAAATGAAACCCTCACAGATAAAGTTGCTGATGAAGAATTTGCCATTATTTCAGAAGATAAAAAAGCATACTGCCATAGACATCTTTTATCTATTAGTCATTTTTTAGTTGATTTTTAATAGCATTTCTTTTGGTTTGTAAATTAAAGCCTTAGGAACCAAGAAGTAATTAACTGTGAGGTTTTGCAAGGAGAGGTAACTCAGAACATGTGGTAGAAATATTACATACATCTATTACAAATGCCTCCAAAACTCAATATATTTTTCTGAATGCATATACTGACTCAGGTTATTAGCATGAAGACATTCTCATGCTTAAGAACTGCATCAGAAAACTCTCAAAGTGAGTTTATTTGTACAAGACTTGTAAATTCCTTTAAGGGAGACAGTTCTACTGTTTGAAATCCCTTCATTATCCCTTCCAGAAAGTTCACTGCTCACAAGTCCAGAAGCAACCCTGAAAATTCTGCGGGAGGATGGGAAGAAGCACAGAAACTCACAGCGTTTCTGTGGCACTTAGGGAATCTTTACACTCTTTGTTCCCAAGGTCCCTGAGGCTCCAGCTGACCAATCCCTGTTTGCACCAGGCCCTGGGTCCCTCCACATGCAGACCATGCTCTGTCCTCAGAGACACACTCTGAAAGCCACATAGGGGAAAATGAGATCTCCAAGAACAGCTCAAGAACACTGCATAAGGTTTAGAAAAGTAAGACTCATGGTGAAGTCCAAGTTCACCTACAGGAAACACCAGAAAAGGAAGTAAGCTCCCTCAGATAGTGTCAAACAGGAACAGGCAGGGCTGTGTTCATAGGGTAAAATGGCAAATTTGAATGCTACTGGTCCCTACAGGGCCAGATCTACCCATAAAAGAGGAAAAACGAGGTGAGGAATTACACCATGTGGCCTGCAGAGCAGCAGGTAGGATGAAAGGGGTGGAGGTCCCTGCAGACTCCTCAGTCCCTTCCCCACAGCTCAACGTCTCTCTTATTAGCTAATGCACTGTTCAGGCACATGTCATCACTACAGAGTGAACGCTCTCCAAAGAAAATAAAAAATAAATTAAGAGTGATAAGAGCAGCACAGGAGACTCCAAGGCCTTGTCCACACAAGAATGCTGTATGTATTTAACAATAGTTTCTGGTGGTCACGTATGAAAAGTTTATTATTATACAGCCAAATTCTAAAACAGAGGAAAAAATACTCAAAGTTAGAAGAAACACTATGGAAAAATTAACAGTCCTTGGTCCCCAGTACATTTATTTCACCTATAGTTATGACCACGTGGAGAACAGGTGATAAGAAAACAGTAGGAAAGACTGCTAAAAGGCCATGGAATAGAAATACAACTGGAAAGCCATGCTGTTCATCACTGGGAAGGAGGAAGGAGAGGACAGTGTTAGCCCTTTAGATTTTTTACCAAGAATATAAAAAGCACATGTGCAACTTCAGAAACGATCTTATTCTACAAGTAACCTTGATCAAAGGACAGAGAGCACGAAATTGAGTTAAATCTAGTTGTCTGCATTTTTTCCAAGCTGTCCAAGTCAGTCTTAGAGACAAGCAGCTCATCATCCATGGTGTTTGTAGCACACACCGAGAAAAGCTGGCCAGCGGTGTGACACCGTAATGAAAATCACCTGGAAGGGGCTGCAACCACCTGCCTGGAGGTAGAGAAGTTCTGATCTGATAGACTGGAAAGCTACTAAAGGTCTGGACTTGCGCCCTGATACCTCAAGAGCTGGAATTTCACAGTGCGTCAAAGTGACATAGAAAGTTCATAGAAGAGAAGCCCACAGAGGACTACCAAATACGCAGAAACTGCACAGGATTAGCAAAGTCAAGTCAGGAGGCCTCGTGGCTACTTCAAGCAAAAGGAAAATATGATTTGTCCCAGCTCCATTCCCATCCTTTTCAGAAAGCACGGCGGGCGCGCAGGCAGAGCTGGGGACCGCGGGTGCCCCCTACAGGCGGCTGACGGGACACGGACGGCTCCCGGAGAAGGCCCTTTCCTGCCGCTCCCTCCCGCCCGTATCGCTGCGAGGGCACCCCGCAGCCTCACAGAGCCCCCGGGGGGACACGGGGTGACCCCGGCCAGCCCGTCCGCGCCTCGGCCGCCATCGCCCGCGGGCGCAGCGGGGTCGGGCGGCGACGGGACGGTGATGGGACGGTGATGGNGCCCCCTGCTGGGCGCGGCTGGAGGGGGCGGGGCCAGGCGGAGCTTCCGGTGCTGCCCCCCGCGTGTGCCGGGATGTCCGGCAGGTACGGGGGCCTGAGCCGGGGACGGGACGGACACGGGCACCCGGCCTGTCGGAGCACAGGCATCCCCCGAGTTAGATGTCAAGTGTTCAAAAGCCACGAGCTTCTGCCTCGCACCGCAGCCCAGCGCTCCGAAGTGTTTTCCTACATCGGGCTCTCCTGTCCAGGCTTTCCATTTCTATTAAGCATTAGCAGGATGGAGTAAGCTCCCTTTCTTGCGTACAAACAGAAGTCGAGCCGATTCGTAGATGCTTTCAAAAGATGGCAAGTTTTAAAATACCTTCCTTGTTTAGCTTAATAAAATCATAGAATGGTTTGCGTTGGAAGGAACTTAAAGACCGTCTAGTTTCAACCCCACTGCCATGAGCAGGAACCCTTCCGCTATCCCAGGTTGCTTCAAGCCCCATCCAACCTGGCTTTGAACGCTTTCAGGGACGATCCACAGCTTCTCTAGGCAACCTGTTACAGTGCCTCACCACTGTCACAGTAAAGAATTTCTTTCTAATATCTCATCTAAACCTACTTGCTTTCAGTTTGAAGTCATCCTCCCTTGTCCTGTCAGCTTTATACCCCTGTAAAAAGTTTCTCTCTGCCGTTTTTGTAGGCTCCCTTCACGTACTGGAAGACCACAATTAGGTCATCCCAAATTCTCCTCTTTTCCAGGCTGAACAACCCCAATTCTCTTAACCTTCCCTCATGTGAGAGGCATTCCCTGCCCCTAATCATCCTGGTGTCCCTCCCAGGCTTGCTCCGAGGGGGCAATGTCCTTGTGCTGGGGACCCCAGTATTCCAGGTGGGGTCTCACTAAAGCAGAGGGCAAGAATTTAATTCAGTATATCTTTCCCTTTAGTCATAAAACTTTCCATTTTCCTGTTTCTCATGTGTAGGCACAACATGCTTGTCTGGCACCTCTCATGATCTCACTGCCCCAAGACAAAAAGCTCACCCATTTTTCTCATTCCTTCTTTACAAAGTCTGGTGTTTGTAAAAATCCTGTGCAGTGTTGTCTTTCTATCATTTAATGACTCTCCTATAAACCAACTCATAGGAGGTTGTCCATCACATTATTTAACCCAACAGCAGACCCTCCTCATGTTCTCCAGAGCAAGAAGTTGTATCAGCAGTGAGCTGAGTAAGACACTGCTGTTTTGCCTACATCTGCCACATCATTTCACTGTGGCTGAACAGAAAGTCACAGGCTCAGCACTGGGCATTAATGAACAGAACAGAACTATTGCTTTGGAAGACAGAAATACTAAATTAATGATATAATATTTTTGCAACACAGCTTACATAAGCAGCAGAGAATCAAATTTTCTTGCCACCACAGGACATGGGGATAGGATGATTTTTCTTCAGATCTCCCTCACGTGGAAACAAGGCTTTTCATGACAGTAGAGAACTGTGGACATTTTCATTTGGTTTAAAAGACTACTTTGCAGTCTAGATCTGGCATTCAGTGTATTAACCACTTTGTCTTGCCAAAAAAAGTCTTCATCCCAGCATGGACAACTGTCACATATGGAGGGCATCCGCATCTATTCATGCTACCACCACTGCTGTAATTTAAAACAAACAAACCAACCCCTTTTCCCTGCATTGTGCAAAGTAACAATTGTCTTGATATTGATACCTGCATAGCATTACTGAGTGAAGCAAGAAATGTGGTTTAGGTACTACAGTGAAGTGACACTTCAGTAATTTTCCTATTCCGTGCATGTTTATAAGGCATTTTACATGAAAAACATATTGCACAGGGCTGATAATGAAAGTAGAAATGAGACTGGGATGACACACACTCTCAGACCAGATTTCCCAGAGCAGCAGACTGCCCCTTGGCAAGCAATTCCTCCTCACCAGAAAGGTTAAACAGATTGCATAAGGACACATGTCTGTGTGGGGGCTTGGGGATGGGCAGGGTGACATTATTTAGGTTATGATATCAGATACTGCTTGGCAGCAAACACAGCCCAAGGCCTTGCTTGAATCCTGTTACAAGACAGTTCTAGAAGCAAAGCTCCAAAGGAGCTCAAGTGACTCTATACGAAGAGAAAAAAACAGGTTATCTCTTGCTACAATTTCTTTGGATGCAAGGACAAATGAATCACAAGCATAGGAATACTTGTAAAGTGCACCCTGAAAGAAATTTCTTATTAATAATTGAGGTTTATTGTTCTCTAATATTTTTTGCTGACAGGTATTTCCAGTTATCTCCCTTGTCCTTTCACTGACAGACGCATGTCACACAGCAGTGATACCGGTGTCCTTGAGACAAACCTGATGAAATTGATCACTGTCTCTTCAGTAATGCATTTGCTGGATCAGAAACAGTGTTTAAAAACACAGTTCTACCTTGGAAAGCAATAGCAACTTGTTACTCACAAGGTTTTTCTGTTTTAGGGATGGAGTTTTATTTTTACTCTGTTGTATTTTTTCTCTACTAATGAAATTCTAGTTTTGTTCTCACTGTAGCACAAGCCATAGCCATATGAAAAAGTGTAACTTTATAATATATGAAAATAGATAAAGTATAACTTTAATTAATATGAAAATAGATTGTTAAATTCTAATTGTACAATCTTTCCTGTTGCCATGAAGTCTTAAAAAACTTCTAATAACTTTTTTTCCGAAAAAAACCTAACAAAACAAACCTTGATGTGTTTATGGCTGGCAAACCAACTGCACATTGATTTGGAAGGCAGCAAAGCATGCAATGCTTTACAACCATACAAGGATTATTTCTAGTTAATGACAACCTAATCCTACTTCTGATGATGGAAAAGAGCAAAGTGGAAATATTCTACTTGGAAAACAACCTGCAACACCTCCTCTTTGTAAGCAAAGCTTGATGCAATTTTCCTTTCACTCCCAAGCTGTTCCCCCTACAGATGGAGAATCAAATGTGTGTTGGAGCCCTGTGGGGTAGCTGTGTGGGCAGGTGCACCACAGCTTCCCAAGACCTTGTGGCACAACAGGAGGACCGACTGTCAGTCAGCTTCTGAAAAGCTTGCAGTCACTCCATGAATTCAAGTACAGTAGTAAGCTTTCGTCTTTCAGTAGTTCACAGAGTCCCAACTCTTTATGGAGATAGAAATCTTAGAAACATGACAGTGATACAGGGTCCCTGCGACTTCTTTCCATTTTGCCAGGCTTTGTGCATCCCTTGGAAGTGATTCAGGATCCACAGAGGGCTACAGCTTTCAGACAGAAAAATGCTCTACATAAATGACCACTAGTCACTTAATAACACCTAGTGGTATTGACATTTTAAACAGACTTTACAAGTATTTGAAAAAAAAACCCAAACAAACAACCCATCCAACCCTTCAACAGAATTACCAGTATCTATACTTCTGTACATCTTCACATCCCCACGATTTTACAATGGCTTCTGACTTACACACTTTTCTCAAAAAATGGCCCAAGATACGTGGTAACATCCAACCTTCATAGCATTTTCTGGCCCCAAAGCCTTGTCATGGTTGTTTTTGCTTTTTCCCCCAAAAGATGTAATCACTCTGTTATCACAAGAAGCAGGAAGGAAAATATATAAAATATATTTAGCAAAACCAGTAAAATTAAAGTGAAACAGAAAATGCACTCAAGTAGCAAACATATACAGCAGCAGATTTTACAGTTTTTCCTACACATACCTCTGCACTTATTTCACACACGCTCTTTAAGGAGAAGGAAGAAAATAGAAATCAGATAGTGAGTGTTACGAAAGAAAATATTTCTTTTCCTGAACAGTAAATGGGGTTTATTACTGCTTCCTGCTTTTGAAACTCCAATTCAGACTGTATATATACCTCTAAGAAAAATAAGAGAAGGACATCCTTTTCTCTGTCCCTAAAGCAAAATTACACTGTCCTCCTTTTACAGACTATATTGGTATCTTAAACAGTTACACTCGCAGGATCTAGACATTATCTGGCCATCTTAAGGGATGCAGGTAACAAACATTTTAACCAAGATACAAAACAGGTATCCAATTTTTCCAGCTTTCCTGAGGCTGAGTGAATTGTTTAAATACATGTGCGCTTATCAAAATCCATGTTACAGTACATTTTAACAGTAGTTTGTTAAGAAATCATGAAAG